>JABMCL010002980.1:737500-750000 GCA_018857735.1 Alviniconcha marisindica | reverse complement strand
CTCCCCTCAACAACTTGAAAGGAAGCCGTACAGCAACACTCCCCAACAACTTGAAAGGAAGCCGTACAGCAACACTCCCCAACAACTTGAAAGGAAGCCGTACAGCAACACTCCCCAACAACTTGAAAGGAAGCCGTACAGCAACACTCCCCAACAACTTGAAAGGAAGCCGTACAGCAACACTCCCCAACAACTTGAAAGGAAGCCGTACAGCAACACTCCCCAACAACTTGAAAGGAAGCCGTACAGCAACACTCCCCAACAACTTGAGGGAGATTTAACCGCTCCGCTCAACAAGCGCAGGAAGACGTGGTACAAAAACAAACCCACAACGAGCGAACAAAACGAGGATCGCCCAGTTATTCAAGCCCCGACAACACCCAGCCTCCTAACGACTTCAACAGACGGGTGGCATTTCCAACACCCCCACAGAACCGGGAATCCATCCCCCGGTGCCCAACAACGTGTTATGAAAAATCATCGCTCAAAGCCCACAAAAAGTGGAAGCGGTGAAAGATATGGGGACGTTTAAGTAAATTTGCCCGAAGCGATACGTCGCCTTAATGAGAACATGAGAAGAGCTAGGGGCGCGTACTTCACGTCTAATGAACTGCCGATGTGCCGGCCAAGGAAACCTACCTACCTGTAAAATGGGTAGCTATATAGCTCTACCTGTAAAATAGGGAGCCGTTTTTACCTAAGGTGGTGTTGGGCTGGGAACATGTTTATACACAGTAATTCGCACAAACTCGCCCAGCAGGAAAAACATCGTTCAAATTGTTCGCAGGCATAGTCCACTTCGGTATTTTAAAGGTTGGCAGAGGGGTGATGGAGGAGGGGACAATGGGGGGGGGCAATGGGGGGGGCATAGGTTGGTTTTTAAAGGTGGCGAGGGACGTCAGGAGGAAGGGGAGGGGGGGGGGGGGGGCATATGTGGTTTACACAGTATCATGTGTGACCAGTCCAAGCAAAACCAAAGAATAACTCCATTTGGAGGAGGTTCACGCACGGAATTGATATATATATAGATATATATAGAGAGAGAGAGAGAGAGAGAGAGAGAGAGAGAGAGAGAGAGAGACTATATTCAGAGATTTTGTGAGCTGACTGAAGTGTAGAGGGAAAAAGAGACGCGGAAAGAGGCGAGAGAAAACAAATCTCACACAGCGTACAACCAGGCAGTCGATGAGCCGGAAAGTTCCAGGCTACTTAGTACGTTTATTGTAGTCTTGGCGTATTTTTTTGTATTTTTTTTTTTTTTTATCAAGTGAGAAAACTTAGGTTTCTTCAAGACGCTAAATGATCCAAATTTCAACTGTAAAGACAAATCCCTCCCCGTAGGGATGTCACAGGGTAACCGACTTTGAAAAATTTCCAGTTCGAATCTCCAAGATGAAGCTTCATCTTGGAGATTCGAATGGAATTTTTCAAAGTCGGTTACCCTTGGACACCCCTACAACTGTAAAGACAAATCCTCCCCCCCCCCCCCCCCAAATAAATAAATAAAATAAATAAATAAATAAATGCTTTTATGTTATCTGGTTTACAAATATAACTCCAGTCAAAGAAATTATAACTATTTTACAACCGATATACATTGTTTCTATTATTTTCAGATTTCGCTAGCTCATTTTACATTGTAATTATGTGAAAACTTTCACAACTTTTCACCATACCCTTCGTCTTATTTCAGGTCTTAATATTGTTGTCAAAGTAATAGCCTGTTGTAAATCAAACCTATCCTGAAGGAGTCTATGCCACTCCGATTTTACCCGTGACTGAACATGTACCCCAAATCATTTTTTTTTCCTTCTTGTTCACGATTTCACAAGAACCTTTCTTTTCCGATTTTGCCGTATTCCTTCCCCACTTGTGGGACGACGGAAATTAGAAAATCTCCCATCTCTTTTCTATTTCATCGCCATTTCCATGCAATATTAACAAAGTCGTCCGATCGGTAATTAAACAACAGCAACAGCAATCTACACAGTACGAACCAGCCTCCACACACAAACACACACACACACACACACACACACACACACACACACACACACACACACACACACACACACACACTTGCGTGCAAACTCAAACTGATTACAATCTTCTTCTTTTCTTTTCTTTCTCTTTTTTTTACATGTTCGTTTCTTTCAGACGTTGCCGGCCTTCTCTCCAAGGTTTGGTGGGACACGCAGCAAGGGTCGCAAAAACGCTTACGTCTTCAGCATCAGCGCCAAGCTCTTCCTGCCAGTCTCCACCCTGTATGACGTGTCCTTCCCGCACATAGGATATAGAGCTGTGTGTGTGTGTGTGTGTGTGTGTGTGTGTGTGTGTGTGTGTGTGTGTGTGTGTGTGTGTGTGTGTGTGTGTTTTATGTGTGTGTGTGCGTGTGTACGTTCGTGCGTGTGTTCGTGAGTGCGTGTGTTCGTGAGTGCTTGTGTGTGTGTGTGGGGGGGGGGGGGGGGGGGGGGGAGGGGGGGGGTGCGGTGGTGTGTGTGTGTGTGTGTGTGTGTGTGTGTGTGTGTGTGTGTGTGTGTGCGCCTGCGTGTGTGGGTGGGTGTATGCGGGTATGTTTTGGTATATAAACATTTGACGTCTTGCTACATGTATGTTGCACACAAAAAAAGTGTAAGCGCTTAAGACTATCCGAGGTTAGGCGCGCTAAATACCTATTATTAACTGTTATTATTACAACCATTATTATTATTATTATTACCAGTGTAAAAGGGAGCAAAGACAAGGCGATAGTCGTTCTATCCAGTCTCCACTAGCACGGGCTATCGCGGCAGTGCATCCGGTGTATAGTATCAGACTTGTTGAAGTAAGATTAGTGAAGAATGTTCTGAATTTGACTCCTGGCCCAATTCACCCATTTTCGCCTCCGTCGCCTCTGTCGGAAAACGTCATTGGATTGCTTGGGTGTTCTTTTTTTATTTATTTTTATTTTTTATCACGTATGAATCCGGCGAAGTGCTTGCTATGGGATCGAGTGCTACATTCCAGGAGTCTCTGTGTGGTGAATACAAGGCAACAGTATCAGACATCTTTGTCAATGTGATGAATACGAAGCAACGATACAGCACGTCTTTGTCTATGTGGTGAATACAAAGCAACAGTAGCCCAAAGTTTTCTTGTCTATGTGATGAATTCGAAGCGAAGAAAGCTCACGTCTTATTTGTCTGTGGAAGCAATAATGCCACTGGGAAGCAAAAGTATTACACACACACACACACACACACACACACACACACACACACACACACACACACACAGAGTCAAAGTAGTTGGACGAGACGAAAAAGAGAGATCCGGTGTGTTCACGTAGTATGTGCATGTTAAATATAACACGGCAGTGGAAAAAGTTGCCTTCGAAAAAATCTTTGAGAATTCAATCAAAGTTAGGCATTGACCAATGATCACGAACTATATGGCGTTGCCACTCTGCCGCCTCTTCCGAAGAAAGAGACCAAAGCTTTGCCAGTTGAAAATAAATACCTTAATGGGCAAAAATATAATGCATAAAACACAAGAAGACATTCAATAGTGTTCAATAACTACCCCCCCCCCCCCCCCCCCCCCCCTCTCTCTCTCTCTCTCTCTCTCTCTCTCAACACTGTCTCCTCTACATCTCTTTTTTTAACTTTTGATAATGTCGATGAAGAAAAGGAAAGAAAAAAAGAGAAAAAATATGCATATATTCACACTGAATTTACACTAGATATATATATATTCAGTATGTATATATTATGTATACTGAAGACAGATCGGATTGTGACTGTTAAATCAAGTGTGCGGTGCAACAGAAGGAACGCTGTCCAAAGAAGCAAATGTTCCACACCATCCACAGTGCACAATCAGCTGTAGACAAGTAATAAATGTAGAATCAGCTGTAGACAAGTAATAAATGTAGAATCAGCTGTAGACAAGTAATAAATGTAGAATCAGCGGTAGACAAGTAATAAAGCATCCTTGTCAGAGCCTCAGAGAGCGCCCACCAAACGCGTGCCTTGCGATCTCCAGTCTTGCTTGCTGCCTTCATCTTACTGTGTCATCAAACAGCAAGCGACAAAGTAATAGCAATAAATACATTTCTAATACAAAACTGGAACAGAATGACGCCCAGAGCGCTGATGACGTCTTTCGAGCCCTAATTAGTTCCCTTGTGTGACGTTTCTAACACTCTGAATCCCTCTATAATACATGTGTGAGACTAAAAAAAAACCCAACTACATGTTAAACTAGAAACAACAACATGACCAAACAAGTCAGTGAATCATTCTCATCCTCTTTTCTTCCTCCCCCCGCGAATGGCAGCATAGGCGGTCTTCTTCTTCTTTAACCGACGGTTGTTAACGGAAACAGACGATTTTCAAATGACTCAGTATAGAGATCCAGTCTCTGGTCACTGCACCCCTGTGAGCCGGTTTGGCTAGCGTTAAGGCGTTAGGCTGGTAAGCGGAAGGGCCTCGGTTCGATACCGCTTCGGCTCTCCTTTCTCTTCAAAAAGGTTGTGGTTTGTGGACACTGTCTTGGGACTGTCCATCACTTCCTACTGAAACATTAAAATGGCTCTCACCGCTGCCCATCTTAATGCAGGAATCATTCTGGTGGTGACAGTGTAGCGATAGGTATATAATCTCCCTCTTCCCCCACCTCCATACCCCCCCCCCCCCCCTTCTCCCCGTCCCTAATAAGCCTCACGGTTTCTGTAGACGTTAAGCACTATGTTTACTTACTTACTTACACTGCACTCGTCGAATAAAACTGTTCACCGCCATCTGTAACACGCCTCAGTAAGTCCGGAAACACCTCACTGTTCCAGTCCATCGGCCGGAAATGTCTAAAGACAGTGTACTTTCCGCGACAGCACAATGGTTACGTAACAACTAGTGGTGAGCTCGTCGTCGAATTGTCGTGTTGATATAAAGAAGTTGCTCTGTCACCACATAATCCCCAACAGGCAAAACTGTAGCGAAAACGCAGTCGGCACCTCTTGTGGTGTTGTGCAACTTTAAACAGGAAGATCTTTTTGACTGAGCAAATGATACCGTGCGATGGTGTGCATTAAGCATGACGCATCGCTATTGCAGACAGACACAGCACAGTGCACATGCACAGTGCAAGCACATGTCTCTCGCGTGAATCTTTTCTCTGCTTGTTGCTATCCGTGATTGTCGATGATCTGTCTGTGAGAGTTCGTCAAGAGGCGACCATGTGCACTTGACGGGACGTTATGGTGAAAGTCCAAGAACTGGTTAACTGTCTGTGAGAGAAAGTCTGTCTGCCTGCACATTGCAGTGTACAAAAAACCGACAGTCTTGCCTGGAGAGACTAACACTTCCGCTAAAAACAGCAATACCTCTTTTAAGAAACCAAGCAAACTTGATGAACTCTTATTAATTTTAACGAAACGAACAATTTCCGCCGTGGCTGATTTCAATCAACAAACGGGGATCAGAACTGACCTCTCGCTTTTATCCAAACAGCTCTGCCCACTTAGACAAGCGGAGTAAACAACACAACGTGTGTTCCAATGCACGCTTCCACTTGAGCCGCTTGGCCCTTGTTTTTAAAAAACGGGCAGAGCTCACACACGGGCGTGTGTGTGTGAGAGCTCTGTTTACATCAGAATGGTATACGGGAGGGTCCAAGAAAGTGTTTGTAAATTTGTATGCTGACCTGCTAAAGGTCATCTGTCAGTGAGAGGCCAGTTATTGAGTAATACTGCAACCTCGAGGACTGCACAGACATATGAATGGTTACTTAGTGCTTGGTTGCTAACGTCCGTCAAACGCGCGGGGTCCCCTGAGGTCAAGGGCAGATAAGTGGACGAACAGATGATTTATATCCAAGACAAGCTTGCTTTACAGATTGTCCCTAATATGCTCTTTAACATCTGAGGACGTTAAGCAAAAAGATAGAATAGAACAGATGAACAGAAGGATGGACGAATAGAATGGAGGGATGGAAGGACAGACAGACGGACGACTGAAAGGAGTGATAGATGGTTGGAGAACGGGTGTATGAGAGAAACGGAGAGACAGACGGAAGAAGGAAGGGACAAAGGGACGGACGAACGGATGGATAAATGGAGTGGGTGGGCGAGTTGGTGGACAGGTGTGAAATTCAGGAGACGGCAGTGTGTGTGGAGGTGCTGTTGCAGGATGGAGGGTGTTGCGCACGGCGCGGCACCTTGTTTCCGAGCGGTTGGCACAGTTAACGCTATCTCACCTTTCATGGCAGAGTTATGAGCGTTTGAAGGACTGCGTTATGGCCCTACCATAAACACACTGCATTCCAACCTGTGCCAGAAGAAGATGAAGAAGAAAGAGAAGAAGAAGAAGAAGAAGAGAGGGGCGAGAGAAGGAATAAGAAGAAGCATAGGAAAACAGCAAAAGAGCCAAACCCAAAATAACAACAGACAAAATAAGAAAAAGAAAAGAAAAAAGACACACAAAAAACAAGAACAGTGTCGGTGGAGTAAGAAAATATCGGTCGCAAGCTGAGAATAACATTTAGAAGTTATACAAACTTGTTTATGCTCCCATTCATTTTTCATCGCAGTTTCAGTCTCCTTTGAATAAATTCCTGTTTAAGCCACACGAAAAGAGAAAAGAACAGAGGCAAAAAGAAAAAGAAAAAGCACAAGTTAAAAAGCAAGCACGCAAAAACTGAATGTGGACTATTAATTTATTAAAGCAGTGCGAGTGGTTAATAAAAATAAAAAGGCTAAACAATGTCTAACAATTTCTCCACCCTGGAGGGAATCAGTCGCACGTCAGACCAAAACAATTCTCTCAAAGAAGTGTGAATCCAAAATGATTTAAGGAAGCAACGCATCAACGCATGCCCTTCCTGAGAACGTCGTGACCGCACCAGCCAAGGCCTTCAAGGCCCGGGTCGGAGCCCTTCCCGTCTGATCTTTTCTCCTCTCTCCTCCCCCCCCCCCCCCCCCCCCCCCCCCCCCCCCCCGACCCCCGGCCAATATACAGCAGTTAATTTGTGTTTGCCATTTTCATACGGTGTTTGCCCTGATATTCTACACAGTTGGCTATATAAAAACATTTTTTATTTTAAAATCTTGTCATTTAAAAAATAAAAATAAAAATTGTAATGTGTAACTGAACAGACTGTCTCGTGTCTAGCAGAGAGAGAGAGAGAGAAAGAGCGAAACCGACCGACCGACCGAGAGACAGACAGACAGAGAAACAGACATACAGGGAGAGACACAGACAGACAAACAGACGCACAAACAAGACAGAATTGACAGTCAGCGACAGGAACACAGAAAGAGAAGAATCATGCGCGAGACACGCCGTGTATTGTTTGCACAGAAAGGTAGAGATCCCAAAACATGTTTACCCACCGTGACACGCTGAAACCAACAAGTGGCCTAACATCATCCGCGTTGTTAACTCCTCGTGATCTCTGTAATGCAGCTCAACCTTCCCACCCTACAGGCACAGACATACGCAGCTCCCGGCGTCACAACAGTCCAACGTTAACGCTTTCTGTCGTGTGCTCACACTCTGCCTTATGTACAGGTAACAATAACAATAACAATATAGTTTATTAATCCCACCGGGAAATTAAAGCTGTCGTTCGCTCGCACAACGAAGAACGTATCTCAATAATTCTAAGTCATGAACCACGCGCACATACACACTCTTAGACATACGCCCCCTTTCTCTCAATCTGCATACACTAATACTCAGTTACAGCAAACCCAAAATTACCTGAAATCTTCAAAATTACAAAAAAATCTTCTGGAAGAACCTGCATTAGTGTTATAGTGATCGCTTTTATAGAGTGAATATTCCGCTCTCATGCAGACTCACTGCGCTTCACATGTTTGTGTTCTCGGTGCATGCTGGGTTATTTTAGTGTTTCCGTAATCCACCGAACTCTCACATGCACTACAGTCTTTAATGTGCGTATGTGATCTTTTTGCATATATGTGTATACACACGGGGGACCTCAGGTTACAGTCTCAACCGAAGAACTTGTATATCTTAGTATCATCAGGAATGGCAAGGGTTATTTACAGAATACAGAATCTTGATTGTCTATGAATAACATAGAACTTTGCCTCTGAAATCAAAACACTGAAATTTTACCGGTTCGGCACAAGGAATACACATGTATGTACATGAGTATACCTGAACAGCGGTATTTTAACAGCATCCGGAGTCAACCACGATTTTGTCGCCCCGATATAACGCACGTGGTTGACAAGGAGTTAAAACCCACTAGTCAATCAATGATTTTTTTGGAACTATACAAAAATACTGACAATGACCACTTCAGCTGTATGACACTGAATTACGATTGTTCCAGAAGTGTTATTAAAGTCTTTTTATTTTATTTTATTCTTTATCCTTTTTTAAAATTATTTGTCCTTTATATTCCAGAAGTGTTATTAAAGTCTGAGATTTGTTTTAACACAGTGATAAAAATCCCACAATAGATCAGTACTGGCACATGAAAATGTGAACTTTCGTTTTGACGTGAATAACATACTTTGTCGTAGTTGTGAATGTACAATGGTTATCATAATGGTTATGATTTTGATTTGTTATCAGTTTTGTTAAATGCGATTATTGTCAAAAGATATGTATGTGTATGTTTCAGTTATCAATCGATAGCTGCAGCTGCAAACAAAAGCCTATTGTTTGCGATTTAAGATCAAGAACAATGATAATCACTATATTAGGATCCTGAAGAACAAAGAGAAAGAAACAATTCCTCAGTGTATTGATAATGTACATAGTTTAGTTCAACGGTTTCTTTTGGTATTCCGAGAAACAACTCACGCTACCATTTTCTCACAGTGGCAAGCAACAGCAAAACCCCAAAACCATTATTTCAGTATTCCGATTTGTAAGTATTATTTTGCCATCATAAAGCAAGTTTAAGCAAGACTATGAGCCGGTTTGGCCTAGCGGAGATATGTGTGTGTGTGTGTGTGTGTGTGTGTGTGTGTGTGTGTGTGTGTGTGTGTGTGTGTGTGTAGTGTAGTGTAGTGTAGTGTAGTGTAGTGTAGTGTAGTGCAGTGCAGTGCAGTGTAGTGTAGTGTGTGTGTTTGTTTTTCCATATAATACTACATGTAAATTGTTTTAATAGGATTGTGCTCTACATGTGTATAGAATATCATAGTTAATATGTATCATGTGAGCGCTCAGGGCGTTGATGAGCGCATGATAAATGTACGTTATTATTATTATTAACTCGGCGTTAAACAAGTTTAACCGCTACAAGCGAGAAACAAGGGGAAGTTGACTAGGAGAGAAATGACTAAGTGCATGGGTCCTGTCGACCACCCCAGGACTGATCTGTTATGGCATTTCTATCACTATGTTCAAATAATCGCAGACGTTAATAGCACTGCTGAAACAATTGTAACTGACTGCCATTGCTGCTGTAATGGTCATTGTGAGTGTTTTCGTATAGTTCTGACCCACCTCAGGACGAAGATTAAGAGAGGAAGAGAAACAGCTCAAAACAAAAGGGAGTAAAGAGGGGTGGTGTGTAACATATCAAGGGTTAGTTACTGGGTTTTGATGTCCCATCAACCGTACAGAGTTACATCAGGACGCGACATTTCAAGAGCACGGGGAATAATGATGATGATGGTGATGGTGATGGTGTTGGTGGTGGCTGTGATGATGATGATGGGGTCAATAACTAAACTCACCCAAGTAATCGAGGACCTGCTTCTCGTTGTCCTCCGTGTAGTCAGCAGCAGCGCCGAAGATGTCGTCGTATTTGGCCGACAGCCGCCCTTCGAACACCGTGAGGAAGAGCACATACAGCTCGCCCTGCGTGACGTCAGCGTAGCACATGGCCTTGTCCCCGAAGTTGCTGACGTTGAAGACCATGCTGCGCGCGCCGCCCGACCGCTGCTGGACCTCGCGCACCTGCCGCACTCCCTTGTGGACGGTGAAGAGTCTCACCTCCGCGCTGTACGTGCCGTGCTCCGTCCGCACGTCCTTGAACGTCCTCAGCACCTCCCCTGACGCCACGATGTCGGACAGCGCTGAGCGGTCGTAGACGGAGAGCGGCGTCCAGCCGTTGAGCAGCAGAATGCAGGCCAGCGACACGTGACTCACGTGCACGAGGCAGTAGAACAACAAGCACCGCATCCTCACGCGCAATCCCATGCTGACAAGGTGTTCTTCCAATGGTAACCTTTCTGTAGGCTACTCTTCAACACAGCAAACAGATGAGGCACTAGGCTGCCAGATGCATACACTCTGTTGTCGTAACGGCGGCTTTCTCCAGAATAAGGCGGCCGGGGCCAAATCAAAATTATAGGAAAGCACAACACAAACTCTACAGAAAGCGGAGGGGGGAAAAAGATGACGAGAAGGAAAAAGAAAAATGTAACTTGATGTTTTACGCCCAGTCAACCAGCGCGGTTATATCGGGGCGAAGACAAGAAAGAAAAGAGAAAAAAAACTCAAACAAACAAACAAAAAATCACAACACAGATGTTTGATGAACTAGGTCTTAGTCTGACGATCACGAGGTCCAATGGGGGAGAGAAAAAAAGCTTCTCCAGAAGTTCCTTCACTGCCGAAGTTTTGGACTGAAGTGTGTTATCCCAGACAGCAACAGCGATGAGCAAGCACAGTGTCTTCGCGGTCAAGCTGCCACACTCTCTCCGGACACCCGAACTCCTCGCGTGCAAGTGGTCAAGTCAAAGCTCACTGACAACCCGGACGTCATCTAAACAAATGCCATGTTATGCACGGCGTAAAAGAGTCAGCCGGTTGAATCCACCGAGTGAGGGATGTGGGAGGTTGGCACACCACTGGACCAGACATAGCGACGCGACAGCTCTCTTCTCTAGACGTTCCACCACAAAGGCGTAATACGCCTCCAGGCAAGTCTCGCCGACGGCTGTCTTCTTTCCAAACTTTGCAACAGTCCCCTCTTACTGGTTCTGTGTTGTGCAGTGGTAAACAGCAACAATCCGTGAAAAGTACCCGTGATGCGTGTATGCGGGTAGTGCTTAAACCAAGGGGGTATCCGCTACCATGTCAGTCACCCGTGGTACCATACGCTTCCGCATCATTACACGTGAGCCAAACGAAACACGTAAAGACTCACCATCCGAATGTCGACACTGTTAACAGTAGAACTACTGTCGTTGCTGTCACGTTACCACTATACAGTTGCTGCTATTAGCTTCACTTACCACTGCTAATATTTAATCCTTCCAGTCAGTTTCGGTTGTCCGATTTCATTCGGTAGTCAGATTATCTTCGGCAGACACATCACGCTGAACAACACAGATTAATTTGCTTGTGCGAAATTTCATGCCTTTCCTAGGTAGGTCTTCGGCGTTTAATACTTTTTACAGTCGGAACTGTTGCTGTCTCCTTGCGAAAATGGTATCGTACAATGTAAACAGATAACTGAAGACAAAAACTGAAAATGGTATCGTACAATGTAAACAGATAACTGAAGACAAAAACTGAAAATGGTATCGTACAATGTAAACAGATAACTGAAGACAAAAACTGCACAAATTCCTTGACGTCAAGGCATTTATCACTTTTATGCAAAACGTATGTCAAACATGAAATCAAGCTGTTTCCAACAACTGAGTCGAGAAACCAGACAACGCAATCTTACATTCACGTGCAGTTTTATGAACGTGGCTTTATGTTACAAATCACCGGGAAACACCGATTAAGTGTTTGCAACGGTCATCGGTAAATCAATGTATAATATACCGTCAAACGCCTGACTTAATTCCGTACGTATTTATGTCTCTCTGTTACTGTTTCACCTTTCCATCATACTGGTCTCTGCGTATTGCAGTCGTTCAGTCTTGGCCTTCGTGGTTTCCAAGCGTGTCCTTACACAATTTGACATTAAAGACAACCATACATCGCTCACTCAGAACTCAGACGTGCCGTGTAAAATCAACAGTAGATCGATTGCAGCTAGAACACGAGAAGCGAAGAAGTTGTCTGCGTTGTGTCCGGCCCCGCTGTCGAGCTATCGGCTCTCAAGCTGAAGAGGAAACAAATGATCACCTTCCCAGCGAGATAATGAAAACTGCAAACACTCAACAATGGCATACCACCAACGCGACTTATCTGCTCGGGTGGATCGGTATTTTGCTCAAGTACAGTTCGAGACTTGAGGAGCAGGAAAAGAAGAAAAGAAAAACCCAGCCCCGTCGCGTGTCCGCTACTGTAAAAGTCTTTCTCCTGTGCGGCGAGGGAAGAGAAAACTGCCCAGATTTCGCTTCAGTTAACTTTTTCAGCTTGACTGAAACTGAAAGAGCGTCTTGCGTCGATTTTTGGCGATGTTCCGTTGAAAGGGGGTGGGGGAGGAGGGGGAATGGTGGAGGGGAGGGGATGGTGTTTACCCCTCTCTCATAACAGTTGGTCGTCTGCTTCACGGAGATGGTCGTCTGCTTCTGTGAAAATCCTTTGCTACTGCTCGTCAAAGCTCGGCAATTTCCGCCTCGAGTGTTCCCG
>JABMCL010002980.1:722500-732500 GCA_018857735.1 Alviniconcha marisindica | reverse complement strand
GATCGAACCCACGACTTGTCGATGACAAGTCCAGCTCTCGACCGCTGAGCTATTGTTTTCGTTTGTATTAGACCCCCATCTGATCAGGTAAACTGACGTATCACTGGCGTTAGAGGGTTTTGGTTCGATTCTCGTCCAGGGCATTGGCCTTTCCGGCGTCTCGACTGTACATGTGGAGTGTGTGTGCGTGCGTGCGTGTGTGTGTGTGTGTGGGGGGGGGGGGGGTGTGGTGTGTGTGTGAGTGAGGGTGTGTGAGTGGGAGTGATGTTGTGGTGGTGGTGTGAGTGTGTGTGTGTGTGTGTGTGTAGTGTGTGTGTGTGTGTGTGTGTGTGTGTGTGTGTGTGTGTGTGTGTGTGTGTGTGTGTGTGTGTGTGTGTGTGTGTGTGTGTGTGTGTGCCACGATGGTTGTCAGAAATCAAAAAGAATCAAAAATCAATAAGAATCAAGAATATTTATTTTGTCACAGTCCTCTGTATACCCAGGACATTTTAATTACGGTCACGAGCAAAATAAACAAACATTAATAATAAATAATGTTGGCCTAGTGCATGAACATTCCTTCCCGTAGATGCTGAAATAAAGCTGCAATTATCATGATCAAAACGGCAGCATCAAACACCCCGCGAGAGTTCAAGACGATGGCGAGAGTCACTCATGTCGAGTTTCTGTTGCACCAGACAGAGGCTCACGCGCTCGGTACCTACGTGCTCGGATGAATGGCGGAGCGGCCGTGCTGCTTTCGATGCAGGTCAGAGGTCGTGTGTTTGTTTTCCCGGCGATGCATTGTGGGATTTGTAAGCGACGGGGATCAGGGTTGCTCGGAGTCCTTCTCAACAAGAATGCGAGGACGTCGAAGGGAGCTCCGCCACAGCCTTACATCATGTAGCTGCTTGTAATCTAGTCAGCGTTGAGCAGACTGTGGACCACAGGGGTGCGGGGGTGGGGCCTTACACTGAGATTCCACGACCTGAATGTACCTCTGTGGCAGAGTTTATGTACCTTGTATTTACTCGCATGCCAGGCGAGAGTTACCGTAGACGACTCGGGTCTTTGTCTTTTGAGCGCCAGTTAACTCCCTTGTGTGTTGTTTCTTAGGGGGATACCTCAATTCTAGCACACATTAGTTTTTAACCCACATTTTCTTAGCCCTGATATAACTGCCACTGCCCCCCCCCCCCCCCCCCCCCACCACATCACCACACACCTTTTACCACCCCTTCTCACCTATCCTTGTCTGCATCTCTGTCTGTCTGTCTGTCTGTCTGTCTGTCTGTCTCGTCTGCTCCCTCGTCCCTTCCTCTCGTCTGTCTCGTCTGTCTGTCTTCTTCTGTCTGTCTGTCTGTCTGTCTCTCTTTCTCTCTCTCTTCTTCTCTCTCTCTCTCTCTTCTCTCTCTCTCTCCCTCACGCACACACACACACACACACACACACACACACACACACACACACACACACACACACACACACACACACACACACACACACACACACACAGAGTTTACCCTCCGAGCGTGACTTACCCACTCGGCCAAATCGGCCCACGGAGAGGGGCGTGTGTGCCCACCGTCTGACCAAGTGTTGAACTCATTGTTAGGGTAGACAACCCCCTGCCATTATACGCTCATAACGGAAAGGGAGGTAAACAGAAAAGCAAGGGAGAGCAGCGAGCGTGCGCGCTGAGTAATTACTGCCTGTGAAGGACCCAGAGTAAACAGCGGAACAAAAGAGGAATAGAATGGTGCTTGGCTGAAGTTGGTGAGTGAAATAAACCGGAGAATGTTGAAATGGTGTGAAACGTGTAAGATAACGTCGAAAGCAAAAAGGATTTAAAGTAGTTGACGGAAAGGTGAGCCAGTGAGGGGGTACGTGAGGAAGGGGTGTGCGGGATTGGGGGGTTGGGGGCTGGGGGGTGGGGGGTCTGCTGTCAACGGGTACAGTAGGGTAAGTACATGCCGAAATATACCTAATGTACCTGATTCAAGTCTCACAGAAGGCTAAAATCAACTGCCTGGTTGGCTGTCTCTGTCTCTGTCTGTCTGAAAAAGAAAAGAAAAAAAGAAAAAAAAAACTAACTCTCGCCGCTCCCTCAGCCTGGAATCGAACCCGGCGCGACTGACTCGCGGAGTTTCCGGCTGATCACTCGTCCCGCGCTCCGGCTACCACTCAGCTCTAATTACCGCCCTTGGCTGACTGACCATGGACGTCGTGTCCCTGGACCGACTGATTGACCGTAGGCGTCGTGTTCCTGGACCGACTGACTGACCATAGACGTCGTGTCCCTGGACCGACTGACTGACCATAGACGTCGTGTTCCTGGACTGACTGACTGACCATAGACGTCGTGTCCCTGGACCCACTGACTGACCATAGACGTCGTGTCCCCGGACCGACTGACTGGCGACTGAATGGCTGCTTGTAATTTCAGCTTACCTTCAATACAGTCTGCGGAACACGTAAATTGTCTTAACTGCAAAATCTGAACCCCCATCCCCTACTTGGTGAACCTAAACTACAATCCTTGTAAATAAAGTTTTCGAGTTAGAGTCCGAGTTCTCCTCTCTCTCTCTCTCTCTCTCTCTCTCTCTCTCTCCTCTCTCTCTCTCTCTCTCTCTCTCTCTCTCTCTCTCTCTCTCTCTCTCTCTTCTTCTTCTTCTTCTTCTTCTTCTTCTTCTTCTTCTTCTTCTTCTTCTTCTTCGTAAGATGAGCCTGTGTGGTTGACGAGATGTTAAGATCCAACTTTCTCCCTCCCTTCCTATCCCCTCCTCTCCAATCAACCCAAGAAAAAAAGTATTGGTGACGTCATAGCTGAATGAGGCAAAAATCCTTTGACTTGAAAAAAGCTATCTGTAAAATACTTCCGCTTGCGTTGCCCTATCATTAGGCCTGAAAGGCCCAGACAGACCAAATAACCCCCAATTTCCTCCAAATTCAGGGACCGCACATCAAAACCCGCCCAGGCTGCAGACATTCATCAGCGTCTATGACACCGAGTTTGCTCCCCTGCTGTTCGGCCCCGCCATTTTATATTTTGGTGCCCGTGCCGCGACTGATGCGCGACCATTGTCAAAATGGCCAAAAGAGAGAGATGGCGAGGTGGGAGTGAGAGAGAGAGTCAACCTAGACACTGTTGGCTTTCCGTCCCATGGGCCTACACACGTACCGTCTCTGGGGAGGGGTGGCCGTGGCCGAGGAAAAACGAAAGAACGACATGACAATCATTGACCGTGGGAGCTCCGGCAAAGTCAGCGGCGGCAATATTTAGACCAAATTGCATGCCGATTGTCAAAGTTCAGTCCAGCTACTAACTTAGTCAGTAATGAAAACTCTCAGTCACGTCTCTTCTCGCTCTCTCTCTCTCTCTGTCTCTCTCTGCCGGTCCGATGGCCGCTCTGTTTCTGTCTGTCTGTCTGTCTGTCTGTCTGTCTGTCTGTCTCTCTCTCTCTCTGTCTGTCTCTCTCTCTCTCTCTCTCTCTCTCTCTCTCTCTCTCTCTCTCTCTCTCTCTCTCTCTCTCTCACACACACACACACACACACACACACACACACACACACACACACACACACACACACACACACACGGGCCGCACACGGCTGACAAACACTGACGCACGCACACACTAGTTTATTCATTTACCCCGGCGATCCCGCCGCCAAGTCTACCTCCTAATATCATCTCTACTTGAACTTGAGGGGTAGTGGGGTCGGAGGGGGGGGGGGGGGGGGAGGAGGCGGGGTCGCTCCGTCTCTCTCAAACTCTTCCGCGCCACCTCCCTCACATGATTTCTCACCCCCCCTTCCCTCTCTCTTCCTCGATTCTCCTCCTCCTCATTTATACTCTCTTTCTGCGCTTCTTTGCCGTTGTTCCCCTTAGCCGTGACACAAGTTAACCCACACTAACAGCACATAGACCACAACGATCACCACGACCGAAGACTGTGACGAAGCAGGCTAAGTTCGACAACCCGTAGGGTGGGTTTGGGCACACGGTCGCCTCCCCTGCCTCTGTCATCGACGTTCAATGCGGCAGTCATTCCAGGCTTGAAAAGCCACTTAAATCATTTCATCAACTTACGGCTTGAACCGTCCCCGGCTGCAGAGAGCTAAAGAGGCTACTTTGAAAGAAGTTAATTTGACTGTCTATCATGGACAGGGTCGGCAGGCCCGCTCAATGGACGTGATGATGTGCAACGTTGCTCGCCCGCCAGTCCCGCTGCTCCCACACAGAGTACTTCGTGTTTCCGACCTCCGACATGTAGCCTAAGGCACATCACACAACTCTGCTCCTGAAGCCAGCAGCGCTGTTGTGATTCCTGTATAGTCTTGTTTGCTGGTGCAGCTCCCAGAACAGTAATAAAATAATAATTAGGCTACGCCCGCACGCACGCACACACGACACAATTGACCCACACCACACACACACACACACACACACACACACACACACACACACACACACACACACACACACACACACACACACACACATGCGAATTGACTATACAAAACGTAATTTACACACAACAGATAACAGACTTGCGGCGGAGGAGGATAGCTGCGCGGAAGCGGGGAACACTGACGTGGCAGGTCTGTTCTGGGGGGCGGAAAATCTTAACAAAAAATGTCTGCTAGCGTTCTAAAACAAGACCCAAACCCATAAAAAGTTAAACAGAACGCTATTTATTAATACAAAACCCAACATGCGAATTTTTGGGGTAATCCCCTTTATCAAGCAACCACTGAAACGACACTTAACAGTTAAACGGTGAAAAATGAGACGTAGTACTACGGCACTTATCTTTTATTGGCTGAGCTACGTTGTTTTCGTGTCCAGTGCTTGGAAGAATGTTGCAAAAGCAAATAAGTGTCCTTGTTCTACATCTCATTGTTCACCGTATTAACTGTTGCTTAAGTGTCTTTTTGTGGCTTAATAAAGTGGATCACCCCGAAAATTCGAATGTTGTGTTTTGCCCCTTTTGAACCTTTTATGTTTTTGGATCTATCATTTTGGAAAAAGAAATGAGGTTTGGTCTGAACTTGAGTCCACAGAGGGTTTCTGTCGGAGAGGAAGGGGAAGGTCAATCCGTGAAGAGGGGCCGAGACAGAAAAGGCGAGGGAACCATATGTGGAAGGTCTGGTAGGGAGAATCAAGAGTCATGTTTGCTGCTGATCAGTCCAGGTGGCCAGTACAGAGTGATTCCAGTTCTTCGGTTGTCGCTGATCATAGCACGGGTCAGAATGATTCCAGTCGAGCCTCTGTATACAGCCAGTTCTATCTGAACCATTCTTTGTTTGCCGGCAGCTGACCCTAGCAAAGTCAAAACGATTCCAGTCGAGCCCTTTCTTTATATATCTGATTTCACACACAGACATGGTCAAGTCAAGTCTAGCCCTTGTTTGATTCTTCCAGACACTCCAGGCATTCCACAATTCGTAGCCGGATTTGTACAGTGAAACATCCATCATGGTTTAACTGTCGTTTTGTCGCTTTGAAAAAGGGGTTCACAACGAAAATTTGTGCACGTTTTGTATTGTTTCGTTCAAATTAGGGTTCTTTTTAACCGTTGGTGTGTTTGCACCTTGTTTTAAGAACGCTAGCAGTCAACCTTGTTTCACTTTTTTTTCTTTTTTCTTTTTTCCAACATCGTTTGCCTGTCGTTTTGTCGCTTTGAAAAAGGGGTTCACAACGAAAATTTGTGCACGTTTTGTATTGTTTCGTTCAAATTAGGGTTCTTTTTAACCGTTGGTGTGTTTGCACCTTGTTTTAAGAACGCTAGCAGTCAACCTTGTTTCACTTTTTTTTCTTTTTTCTTTTTTCCAACATCGTTTGCCTGTCGTTTTGTCGCTTTGAAAAAGGGGTTCACAACGAAAATTTGTGCACGTTTTGTATTGTTTCGTTCAAATTAGGGTTCTTTTCAACCGTTTGTGTGTTTGGATCTTGTTTTAAGAACGCTAGCTTGTTTCATTCTCTCTCTCTCTCTCTCTCTCTCTCTCTCTCTCTCTCTCTCTCTCTCTCTCTCTCTCTCTCTCTCTCCCCTGGTGAGAGTTAGACCACCCCTCGTTAAAAAAAATAAAAAAATCCAGAAACGATCCCTTGATATTTCCATGTCAATAAACCCCTAACAAACCCCGAACCCCTAACAAACAGCCAATCGTCTTTTCAGACTACTTTCGCTTGATTTTTACGGTAGTTTACAGAGAGGGGTTCCACTGCACTGACAAGTTTTACACGCCATAATCACGCCGCTTAATTTCTTCCTTTCTGCTGGAAGGGAAAGGAGCACACCGGGTATTATGCACTTGTGAAGGGGACTGACCGAGCCCAAGTCGCAGGGTTTGGCTGAAAACGTAGAAATGTGTGTGCGTGCGTGCGTGCGTGCGTGGGTGCGTGCGTGCGTGTGTGTGTGTGTGGGGCGGGGGGGGAAGGGGGGGGGGTCCGATTTGGAGCTCCTAGGGGCGCAGCCATGTTGATTCGTTCTTCAACAATGAAGAGCAGAAAAAGCTTGGCTCGTGACTGATTTGACACTTTTGCCACACCTGCCCGCCTTGTTGATGACATCCGTGATACAGACTGCGGGGCGCAAGGTGGCAGCACTCACAGCCGTGCAGGCAGCCGCGACTTCCGAACGTCGGTTTTTAACAGGACCAAACATTGAATGAAAAACAGGGCTGATCACACATGGCCTGTTGAGCACTTCAGAGATGAGAGACAGGGCTGATCAGGCCTCTCAACCGGTCTTAGGTTCAAGTTCAGTCTTACTTTACGTCAGAGCTCAGGAGCTCAGGAGCTGTGCGAAAATGGAGGTGGCCGTCCCGGGCTCCCCGTCCCTAATATGGTCTCTCAGTGTCGACATAAAGCAACACTGAACTTGAACTGGCTTTACGTCCACAGAGACCATAAGGACTGTTAGGGACGGGGAGCCAAAGATGGCCGCCTCCACATTCACACAGCTCCTGAGCTTTAACCACAGTCGTAACTTACCGATTCTGTATGGTTTTACTAGAGTAGCTGTCTGATTAGGTTTGAGTGGTGTGTGGGAGTCCAGCGAAGTGTGAGTGTTTCTGGCTGAGTATAGTAGGTGAGGAATACGTGTGTGGGTGTGGGTGCATGTGTATGTGTGGGTGCATGTGTATGTGTGTGGGTGTGGGTGCATGTGTATGTGTGTGGGTGCATGTATATGTGTGGGTGTGGGTGCATGTGTGTGGGTGTGGGTGCATGTGTGTGGGTGTGGGTGCATGTGTATGTGTGGGTATCCGGGGGTGATGATGGTCAAGAGGGATGTTTTCTGCTGTGATAATTTGTATTGTGGGCTTCTTCTTTTTTTAAATTTGTTATCCAGTATGTCTGTTTATTATTGTCAGTTTAAATGCGTTTGACGTTGCTCTGATGTTCCTTTTAAATGTTGCTTTTAAAATAATGAGCCTTTAGTAGGTACTTGAACTGCCATGTGAGGGATGCTTAAAGTATATTGACGACTTGAAAAACTGCCGCGTGTCTGTTCTGTACTCAGTTGCTATCGACAGGGCTCTGCGAGTCACGAAAAACCGATGACATAATTATTAGTTAATAGACAATCTTCGGAAATCCAAGGGACTGCACTCGGTAAGTGTCTACGGGCATGGAGCTGTGTAATTATATATAGGTCCATGCCCGCGGGTGTAGCGCAGAGTAGGCACGCTTTTGTTGGGGGTACAGTGAGCACGTGGGCAAGATGACGGATACACGTAAACAAAACGCAAAAAAACACACATCAGAAATGCCGATCAAACACTCACTGTTCGTGGGGAACATGCAGATCGGATATTAGGTTCCCCCAGCTGGTAGTCTAGTATAAATTATAATAGGTCCATGCCTGAAGATCTAAAACTGTCGCAGATCGGCTCTTCTCCGCTGCCGCCTCCATTCAGGGGACTTCACTCTCCCGGAGTACGAAAACACTGTCAAATTATCTTCACCTATTATTTCCGGAAATCGTCTATTAGTGATTGGATTTTAACGTCCTGTCAACCGCACAAAGTCACCTCAGGACAACTGACAACCAAACTCATTCATAAGCAAACGCACACTTCAAAACCTATCCGATGACAATATCATGGTCTTTTTTTCAGTAAGTGCAGTCCTGTTTTTTGTCTGGGTATTTTTGTGCCCTGTAAGCATACAGGATAATTGTTTCTTATGGTGAGTGTGGTCAAGTTGCATTGCGTAAGCTGCAGAAACTGGCAACTAAAAGCTGAGCATTTTATGATGCACATTGGACAGCAGGGCGACTGTATTTTGTTACTAGACATTAACAATTAATTCTGCTTAGCTGTCTCGAACAGGGACTGCTGTGTGTGTGTGTGTGTGTGTGTGTGTGTGTGTGTGTGTGTGTGTGTGTGTGTGTGTGGCGCGAGAGAGAGAGAGAGAGAGATGCAGACAGACAAGAACACAAATAACAGACACCCGCAACAACACAGAAACAAGCCATTATCAAAACATTTTTTTAATTTTTTTGACTGAACACGACCGATCAATCAAAAGCGTAACGAACTTGACAGAAAATGATTTTCGTTATAGCCGGTAGGTGTGAAAACTGCTTACACACAGAGAGAGCCGTCAATATTGAGAATAAAAACTTCATTACATACACTGAACCGTCAATAGTGAGAATAAAAACTTCATTACATACACTGAACCGTCAATAGTGAGAATAAAAACGCGTCGTTACACATAAACATAAATACACCTCAATCAACGCACCTCGACCTTGTAACTCATAGATACAGAAGCAATTCTCCAACCAACTGTCAAGCGCTCACTTTCTTCCTCTTTTACTTTCTCTCCCTCACTCCACTCCACTCTCTCTCGCTCTTTCTCTCCGTTCTCTCTTGGTCACTACAAGTACAACATGTAATTGTTAAAATTGGCCGCAGCGTATCAGAATACAAACCCATTAAGAGAGCGTCCGTTCTAAAGCGTACATCACACACCTTGCCGGTTGAAACCCGACAGGGATAAATAAGAGCAATCACTGTGATTGCTGTCTTAGGTTGTGGAGATACTGGTGGGTGGTGGTGGTGGCCATACAGACAGCAGCGAAGGTCAACACTCACCATCAGTCAACCTTGCTAACACTGCAACATTAATCTGTACAGCTAAGAACAAGCCCATTTAAAATGTTTGGGTCGGGTGGTGGTAGTGGGACGGGTGGTGAGGGGGAGGGGGGGGGGGGGGGGGGGGGGGGGTGGTGGAGGGGGGCGCTGGTCCCAGAGGGAGAGATGTGGTGGAGAACGTGAAACTAAAGTAACAGGCTTGTTCCTTCATAGTACAGTGTTGACTGTCCTTGCTACATTTTTGCGTTCAATGTGCTTGCTACAATGTGCTTCCTACGTTAATTACATGGAGCTGAAAGAGTATTCCTACATTACATAGAGGTGAATGTGCTTGCTACAATGTGCTTCCAACGTTACATAGAGCTGAGTGTGCTTCACACATCACAGGGAGTTGAACGTCTTCTTTACATAGCGTGGAGATGAACGGCCTTTCCACAGTACTGGGAGTTGAACGTCTTCCCTATGTAAGACTTGAACGGCCTTTCCACATTACATGGAGTTGAACGCGCTTCCTATAATGTGCCTCCTACATTTGTAGATGAAGCCGAGTGTACTGTCCTTCCCACGTTACACGGAGTTAAATGTCCTTTCCACACTACATGGGATGAATAATGATCCTTTCTACATTACACGGAGGTGGATGTCCTTGCTACGTTACACACGAGTATAAAATGGGGCCGTGCTTTTCTACGTACAGCAAGACGAGAGGGGAGGTGCACGTTCATCTGGATGCACACACACGCACGTGCATCACACGCTAATCTCACTCAGTTGGCCAGGGCGGAGAGTCCACCATACAACTTGTTCCACACAAACTCTATTCATGCACACAAAGTGTATTCATGCACACAAACCAAACGACTGGCCTGAAGAGAATTTAAAAAAAAAAAAAATGGTACAAGACACGGCA
>JABMCL010002980.1:562500-717500 GCA_018857735.1 Alviniconcha marisindica | reverse complement strand
AGGGTTTCTGCGCACGTTTCCACAACACGGATACAATAATACATTCTGTAATGGCAGCCTCAGCTAAGAGAGAACCAGGCCTACAACTCTACACAAAGAGGAAATCATGGTATTTAAACTTCAGCTCACGATGGTCAGTTAGTCAACATGACTTCAGACAGGTCACCTGTCTATCAAATCCCACCTACCACACCACGCCATCTTATCTGAGAACCATGGTTTCATCACAGTGCCTGTGTCATCAAAACAAATGACACCACAAGCTTGTTCAGGACTGCCTTTGGAACTTTTGTCGGAACAGAAGTATGCACACTGGGTGATCCCAAGCTGGAAACGATCCTGGCTGGATGATGGAATAAAAGCGCACTGTAGCCACACAAAGGTGTTATTTCATTCGCCAATGAAAGAGGATTCTGATATTCAGTCAAATGACACTCGTGACTGTGTTTTACAATAGCACGAATGGATGTTCCACAACAACCCTTCAAGCGATGAAAATGACTACTTAACGTTCACTACAAACAGTCTATCTTAAAGTGGAAGTTACATCAAATCATAGTCTGCCAATGAAAGCCCACAATGATGCTGACCTGCATTTACAATCAGATTTCCACAATACTGCCAGACCGGCAGTGAACAAAAGGTCTTCCAAAAACTCTACCAAACCAGAGTGTTATATTAGCTGGAGCAAAAGCAAACAAACAAACAAAAACAAAAAACTCTGAAGTACACACAGAGGGAAGTATCATCAGCAGGAAAACCTTAACCCTACATGCATGTATGAAAATCCAGTGCAGGAATGCCAGCCAGCACATCAGAAAGAATGCGGAGGTGATGGCAGAACTGAAAGCTCCAATTCATCTTACTGGTCGCTTCACCCGTTTTCTCACTGTCCCAGTTCAGTGTCGCTTTACGTCCACAGAGACCGTAAGGACTCTCAGGGACAGGAAACCTCGCGGACACTGCAAACCTCTCCACCTTGTAAAGGCCACGTCACACAATAAAACTGGGTGTGACGGCTGATCCCTGCAACAGGCTGAAACGGCAAGATCAGACACGTGACAAGCAGGACAGCCAGCAGACCACGCTACGTGCACACAAGCTACAGATCAGACCCAGGAACCGGTCCTTCCTTGACGCTGCTTTCTGCATGACCAGACAGGACAGCTAGCAGACCACGGTACGTGCACACAAGCTACAGAGCAGACCCAGGAACCGGTCCTTCCTTTGTGTCACTTTTCGCACATTACTTTTTCCACACTGATACAGACAACATGTGAAGGAATCAAACTAGCTGAACAGCATGGCAGCTGATGAGTGAAGAAGCCAAAAGCACACTTCAGCACAGCACTGGACTTCTGTATGCAACATAGCGATAGTACAAGTATTGCAGTTTTCTTGTTAAGGGGGAAATGTTGTAAAATTACGAACATCATACATATGTATAGAAACATTAACACAAACCAAGATAGCAGGAATATTTTGAGAACACCCGCACAAAATAATCATATATTTCTTTGTTACACACCACACTGATTGCCTAAATGCATCAATGGCAAAAAAAATAAACCAAAAAAAACCCAAAAAGTAAAACGACGCTGATCACACATTCCGATTTGTGCCCGCATCTCCCTCGGGTTGTGGGCCCATGTGGTAGTTCTGGTTTCTAGAGCTCTGGTCTTCAGTCCTTGTAGCTGCAACAGCTTGACCTGGTTCGTCTTGGAGGAAAGGTCTCACGTGTCAGCTGTACCTCATGCTGGCCTCTTCCCCCACACAAAAACAAAAGCACACTAAAAAAAACTTCAAAAAAACAAAGACAGAAAGAAAAAAATGCTTGGCACAGTATTTCTTTCCTTTTTTCATTTATTTTATAAACATAGCGGTAGACTGGTCTGTTGAGTGTCTGAGTTTATCTCAGCTTCTCTCTCTCTATGTGACAGCTTGTGTATATGTTATCTGGAAATGTGTGTAAAATCTTCACACACTCGCCTTGAATGAACAGGAAAAAATTCTGTCCACCCATGGGGACAGGGGGCGAAAGCACGCCCTAAACCACGCCCCGCTGCTCACGCAAACTGTCTTTCATCCTCAACAACTGGTAACCATGACATTGTCCAAGTGCTGGGCTGAAGAAACTAAAAAAACTAAATTCACCACCAGTAAAAGCCACCTCCAAGAGGTGTTCACACATTCCAAAAAAACAATGATGACAAAACCACAAAAGAAAACCGAAACAACTGTAACACTCCCAGAACATCCTTCTGTCTTTTAACGCCTCCTCCTTTCTTCTTCTTGTCTTCCCCTTTTTCGTGCAGGGAGCCCTTAAGCTGCAGTTTGATGTTCTCCAGACTGCCGATGGCGACTGCGAGCAATGATGTCTGGGTGCTGCATCATGTGTCGGAGGCTGCAGGGGACATGATGCCGCTGCGGGAGTCTTCCAGCGCTCGCTTGATGTACAGGTTCAGCAGCTTGGTCTGTTGGCAACACACACACAGCGTGAGTCAATCGTAGTGGTCACAACACACAAAACAGTCATGCATAGCATTTTTTGTTCTTGTTATCACGCTCAACACAAAAAACAGCAGAAACCTGTTTTTAAAGTTGTAGTAAAGTTAATTAATAAATAAACTTGCATAAAATAAAATGTGACAAATATACACATAGCTGAGCTCAGCATGTTGCTGAAGGAGAATCAAATCTGGGCTGTCACAACAGGTGTCCTGCATTTGGTTGTTACGTTAACACAGCTGGAAGGAATAGCCACCTTGCTACTGTTCAACCCACAGACAGGTACATTCGCCTGGCTACCGATGAGATCAGGCAAGAATATTCACCTTGTTACAGTTCAACTCACACAGACAGGTACACTTGTCTTGATACTGTTCAACTCAGATAGGCAGGTACATTTGCCTTGCAACTGTTCAACTCAGACAGACAGGTACATTTGCCTTGCTACAGTTCAACTCAGGCAGGCACTTTGCCTTGCTACTGTTCAACTCAGACAGACAGGTACATTTGCCTTGCTACTGTTGAACTCAGATACTCATCTTGCTCCTGTTCAACTCAGACAGACACAGACAAGTATATTCACCTTGCTACTGTTCAACTCAGACACAGACATGTATATTCACCTTGCTACTGTTCAACTCAGACAGACACAGACAAGTATATTCACCTTGCTACTGTTCAACTCAGACACAGACATGTATATTCACCTTGCTACTGTTCAACTCAGACAGACACAGACAAGTATATTCACCTTGCTACTGTTCAACTCAGACACAGACATGTATATTCACCTTGCTACTGTTCAACTCAGACAGACACAGACAAGTATATTCACCTTGCTACTGTTCAACTCGGACAGATAGGGTCGCAGGTCCTCCCCGATTTGCAAGTAGATGTTGACCAGACAAAATACTGCTGCCTTCCTCACCCGACTGTCACTGTCGTCATAGCCCTGAAAACACCAAGGGTTAAGACCATCACTGTCGATGTCGTCATAGCCCTGAAAACACCCAGGGTTAAGACTATCACTGTCGTCACAGTTAAGACCGTCACTGTCGCTGCCATCATAGCCCTGAAAACATCAAGGCTTAAGACTGTTACTGTCACCATCATCGTAGCCCTGAAAACACCCAGGGTTAAGACTATCACTGTCATCACAGTTAAGACCGTCACTGTCGCTGCCATCATAGCCCTGAAAACACCAAGGCTTAAGACTGTTACTGTCACCATCATCGTAGCCCTGAAAACACCAAGGCTTAAGACTGTTACTGTCACCATCATCGAAGCCCTGAAAACACCAAGGCTTAAGACTGTTACTGTCACCATCATCATAGCCCTGAAAACACCAAGGCTTAAGACTGTTACTGTCACCATCATCGTAGCCCTGAAAACACCAAGGCTTAAGACTGTTACTGTCACCATCATCGTAGCCCTGAAAACACCAAGGCTTAAGACTGTTACTGTCACCATCATCGTAGCCCTGAAAACACCAAGGCTTAAGACTGTTACTGTCACCATCATCATAGCCCTGAAAACACCAAGGGTTATTACTAGACTATTACCGTCACACCGGGATTCACAACAACACTACAATGAATAAAGGTTATCACCACTGTCACGACCCTGAGAAGGACAAGTGTAAAAACTGTCACCGTCACCATAGCCCTAAAGCACCAAGGGTAACCCCCTTCCCACCACACACACACACACAACACACACACACACACACACACACACACACACACACACATGAAGGCACAAAGCCATACTACACACTGTGACTGACCATAATGTCTAGTAAATTACAGAGACTTGCAGGCACAAAGCCACACACTGTGACTCACCGTAATGAGTCTAGTAAATTACAGAGACTTGCAGGCACAAAGCCACACACTGTGACTGACCATAATGAGTCTAGTAAATTACAGAGACTTGCAGGCACAAAGCCACCCACTGTGACTGACCGTAATGAGTCTAGTAAATTACAGAGACTTGCAGGCACAAAGCCACACACTGTGACTGACCGTAATGAGTCTAGTAAATTACAGAGACTTGCAGGCACAAAGCCACACACTGTGACTGACCCTAATGAGTCTAGTACATTACACAGACTTGCTGGCACAGACACACACACTGAGACTGACCATAATGAGTCCTGGAACAGTGCTAGGGAGAGTTCTCTGCAACACCTCTGCAGGCACCAGTTTCACCACCTGAAACACACACACACACACATTTCACTATGATGTAATTCACCAGCCCCATCACAGGAAACACGCTCCCTTCATTGCATAATCTATCACCTGAGGCCTTCCCCTGACCTTGATGCCCACCTGGATCAACCCGAGATGTGCCCCTGGATCATCCTGAGACGTGCCCCTGGATCATCCCGAGACACGCCCATGGATCATCCCGAGACACGCCCCTGGATCATCCCGAGACATGCCCCTGGATCATCCCGACACGCCCATGGATCATCCCGAGACACGCCCATGGATCATCCCGAGACATGTCCCTGGATCATCCTGAGACACGCCCATGGATCATCCCGAGACATGCCCCTGGTTCATCCCGAGATGTGCCCTTGGATCATCCCGAGACACGCCCCTGGTTCATCCTGAAATGTGCCCCTGGATCGTCCTGAGGTGACCCTATGCAGCTGACGGGATATCAAAATCCAAGAACTAAGTAACCTTGATGGTGACACAGTGAACAGAGGCACTGGATCTTGGATGACGCTGGGGATATACAGAGGCTCACTGAATGTTCAAATACAACCACCACCCTCCCCCATCATTCAATGGTAACCGAGTGAATGGGCAACTTGGTATACTGGATATGATGCTGTGCATAGGCTCTGATGTTAATCTATATCACTATCACTGATGTTGATCTATATCACTTCCCCCATCCCTCCCTCTCTTCCCAATCAGATAAAACCTCCCTGCATCTTGGTGGTAGCCACGTGGATATGAAACCTGGAGTCTGAATGATGTGGAAGATGAGCAAAGCCTGCTTGAACAGTCACTTAAACACCTCCACTGATCATTCACCTAAACACCTCCACTGAACATTCACCTAAACATCTCAACTGAACAGTCACCTAAACACCTCCGCTGAACATTCACCTAAACACCTCCACTGAACATTCGCCTAACACTTCTACTGAACATTTGCCTAAACACCTCCACTGAACATTCACCTAAACACCTCTACTGAACATTTGCCTAAACACCTCCACTGAACATTCACCTAAACACCTCCACCTGTATCTTGGAGATTGGAGGCGACACAGTAAGCAAAGGCAACCTTGGCAATCTGACTGATGTTGCTGAGGATGTACTCAAACAGCCCCCCTCCCCCCCCCTCCCAGTCACCTAAGACAAGTGCCTCCCACTGACCTCCACTTGCATCTTGATGGCGGCCCAGTGGATGGGGAACTTGGCGGTCTGGATGATGTTGTTGAGGATGGGCAGCGCCTGCTCGGGGTTGATGGCGGTGGGGATGACCAGGGCGCACTCCTCCGCCGCTCGCTGCACCTGCAATTCCCCCGCCTTGTGTAGATGGTTCAGGGTGACCGCCGCCGGTGAGAGACGCTTGTTAGTTCACCCGTTAGTCAGCCAAAGCCACACACACGCCACACTACCCCTCAGGCAACAAGCACGTGCAAGCACAGCGAAGGACTGGGAGGTGAAGGTGGAGGGGGGTGGGGGTGAAGATTGGGAAGGGGTGTGAGGAGTGGGGGGGGGTGGGGGGTGGGTGGGGAGGGGGGGGGGGGGAGGGGATAGGGGAGGGGGTGGGGGGGGGGGGGGGGGGGGGGTTGAGAGAGGGGGATGGGGGGGGGGGGGGAGCAAATTGACATTCACCACACACAAGTATCAAGTTACAGTGAGTAACGAGGTGGAAGTGAGTGAGTAGGGAGATCAAGTCAAAGGAGAAGAATCGACTGGGAATAAAAATCACAGCAGAACCCAACAAGGACTGCAAGGAGAGGGAAGGCGTATGTTATTAAGGGTGCATAATTCACCATGCATCAGCACCAGGTTACAGCGAGTACAGAGGCACAGGTGGAGCAGCAGGCATGTCAAAGAAGAAGAATTTGCTGGGAACCAAAGTCACAGCAGAAGCCATCAAGCACTACAGCAGCAGCAGGTGTCAGCCTCAACAGTACTTTTAGTTAAAAACTATCTTTTAGGAAAGATGATCATGTCTGCAGGAAGATGATGCCTGAAGGGCAAATCAGAGGAGCACACTGGAGTGAATCTGGGACTGTGAGGAGGGGTTTGGACTGCCAGAGGTTTACTGGGCACACACAAGCAGCACAAGTGCATTACAAATACATCTCTCGCTCTCTTTTTTTTTACATGCATGCACACACACACACACACACACACACACACACACACACTTTTCACATTTACACACACAATACACACACCTCAAGTGACATTTACACAGACAACACAAGTTAACATCATAGTAATGCTATTTACTACAGCTGGCCTATGCGAGTTGCTACACTTTGCAAAGAAGGCAATCCAACACAGTCCACAGAAAGACTAGCTGCTGGCTAGAATCTAGAGGTTAGCTCAGAGATGGGGATGGTCCTGTGCATACCTGCATGCATTCAGCATGCACATAAATTATAATTCATCAAGTCCTAAGCCCGCCATAATGATGTCACTACAGACCAGCTATAAGATACGCCATGGACAGCACTACGAGCCTTCACTCCTATGTACAAATGTTCTGCAGTCCTGACACATTTTGAAATGGATGAATTGATATGAATATTTATAAGCATTCACAAATAAAATTACAATAAAAAATATTTGAAAAACCTCCCAAATGAAGAAATGTGATAGAATGTCCATGGAATTGTATACCATTCTGAAGAAGTACAAAGATACCAAGTAACTTCCTTTTTTACAAAGATCAAAAGATGTCACACGTGATATAATTATAGCACTGCAGTAAATAAACTACAGCCTTTATTCCCTCTCCCGCCTGTAATTTTTGTTTTAAATCTTTTATGATAACTTTCAACTTAAGCTGAGCCCCTCCTTCCATTGCAGCCCAACTCACAAGCCTGTTACAAAGGGTTGTTCCCTATCTGCCTCTAGACTACCACAAGACTGTAAAGGGTCTCACATCTTTGGAGGGGTCTTTGTGGGCTTCACAGATCTTCAGGATGGTCAGCTCTGCGTAGTCCCTGAAGCGAGCCGACTGACGCTTCAGGATGGAGCGGAAGACGATCAGGGCGTCCATCCTCATCGTTTTCTGTGAGAAGAAGCACAGTGTATTATATATTTATCTGGCTAACAAGCACCCACCCTCCCTCCCAACACACACTTCACTGCCACTCAGGTCTTTTTAACAGAGCCATCAGAACAGACTCAAGCATTAATCTTTATCTTGATGGCATTTATTATGACCCCCCCCACACACACTCACTATACCCATCGCACCCCTCATAGAGTACTCACATCGCTGTCACCAAAGGTCTCTATGAGGATGAGCAGGATAGACTTGAAGTGTTCGTCCCACTGTTCCACGCTGATGGCATTGTTCCTGACCCACTTCAACAAGGTGTCCAACATGTGACGCCGCTCTCTCACTCTGGAAAACAAAACAAAAAAACGAAAAACGTAAGTCATGCATACACACTTTAAAAACATGTCTAACATGCGACACCTGCACTAACATCAAAACCTGCATTCTCCTAAGCATTACACAGCGGTATCTCTTAGGCTCAGGCAAACAAAATCAAAAAGTGATTTGACACGCCCAGGCCGAGCGAAGGGCAGCCCACTGAAGGGAAAGCACTCTATTGAGTAATAAAGGCATAATATCACCTCGCTTCTCTCCCTTGAGCTGGTCTCGCAATTTCTATTATGAGCCCATTTTTAACACATTTCTCCCAGCACTGCGTGCCGGAACCCAACCCTATTTGTTGGATTTCAGATATTCCCACATGTACCCCTGCTGTATTTATGTGTCCAGAGACAGAACTACTCAAAACTTTAAAAAACATGATATAAATGCATAATGGCAAATACCACTGCCACACAGCAGCAGTCTGCGCATGCCACCTACCAACTATCATCTCCTAGCTGCTCAACAGGAGCCACACAAAAAAAGCCTGTCTCTTGACGAAAAATGTTGAGAGAACTTTCTGGCAATGGAAGCGGCACGCAAGATCTCGAAAAATGGTCAAAAAACATGCTTGGTAGCTACATACGATTTGGAACAGTATCCTAGAAATCAGATGATGGACATGGAAGATATTGCACCTGGACACAGAGGATTTAAAGTGGCCACGGGTGATTTGAAGATGGACAAATAAACCAATCAAGCCGTTTTTACCTTTCATTGTGATTGGAGAGTTCCCTCAGAATGTCAGGTATTGTTGTTTCTTTGTCACAGGAGGCTGGAAAAAACAAACAGAAGAGGTGTGAGGAACACAGTCGCTGCTACAACTTGTTTGGTACAAGCATGCTTGTCACTGACTACTGCAGTAACTTGTTTGGTACAAGCATGCTTGTCACTGACTACTGCAGCAACTTGTTTGGTACAAGCATATTTGTCACTGACTACTGCAGTCACTCCCTACATTCTTTGAAATGACCACCAAGTCAGTGTAATAATTCAGATACATGCATACAGAAAGAGAGAAAATGAAAATGACAAAAGCAATTTTGCAATGTAAAGCAGACAGCGAGAGAAAGAGAGGGAGAGACACTCACACACACAGTGTGATAAACACTCTCACTCACTCACTCACTCACTCACTCACACTCACACTCACACACACACACACACACACACACAGGGAGAGGGTGCAGGAGAGAGGGGCAGACATGCCAACTGGCAGACAGAAAGGACGGACAACACAGTGTGCACTGACCTGTGTCACTGTCCTCAGTGAGGGCCGACTTGTTGTAACCATTCATGGCATTCTGCGGCAAAAGGAACAAGCCATGGAGGTGACTGCATCATGGCTCACAAGACATAACAATTAACATGTACCCAATCAATCTTGCCATCCTCTGTCTACTCTACATCTTTCAGTCAATCAGGTGCAAGCAGTTCTTGCAACATGCCACATCACACAGGCTCTCAATCTGACCACTGTGTTGCATGTTGTTTCCTGACAATGGTAAGACACTACTTACATCATCCTCATACTGGTAAGGTACTACTCACATCGTCCTGATAATGGTAAGACTTCTCACATCATCCTGACAATGGTAAGACACTACTTACATCATCCTCATAATGGTAAGGTACTACTCACATCATCCTGATAATGGTAAGACTTCTCACATCATCCTGATAATGGTAAGACACTATTTACGTGATCCTGATAATGGTAAGACACTATTCACATCATCCTGACAATGGTAAGACACTACTCACATCATCCTGACAGTGGTAAGACACTACTCACATCGTCCTGATAGTGGTAAGATACACTACTGATACAGTGATAGTGGTAAGACGCGACTCACATCGTCCTGATAGTGGTGGGGGTTGTAGGTGTGCAGGTGACCCCTCCGTGACTCCACCCCGTCAGGACTATCGTTGCGCAGCTCCTGAATGCCACTGTCTTGGGAAGCGAACTCTCGTTTCTTCTTAATGTCGTCGTAGCCATCCAGCTTGGTTCCCAGGCTGAGGTTCTGGATGTCCGCAGAGGTCTTCTTGATGGAGTTGTAGATGTCCTGCGGGTTCATGTTCTCCGTCTCAAAGTCCTCTGGCTGCCCTAAACTTTGCCTGCAATGCAGTGTCCACACAACAGGGTGAAGCAGCAAGCACTCGGTATCTTACCTATGACATGGCTCTGTTCTCTCACTGCCCTAAACATTGCCTGCAATGCAGCATCCACACAAAAGAATGAAGCAGCAAGCACTCATCACCTTACCTATGACTTGGCTCTGTTCTCTTACTGCCCTCAACTCTCTTCTTACACTCTCTGTTGAAAGACTCTCTGTCGAAAGCGCTTGTGTTTACTTGTTCCTTGTGTGTCGTTGTATAGGTGAGTACATTTCTCCAGAGCTATTCTATATTGTCAGCCTCACCAGCACTTGTTCACTCATTCCTTGGATGCCCTAAACTTTGCCTGCAATGCAGCGTCCACACAACAGACCGAAGCAGCAAGCACTCACCAAAATCTTACCTACAGCTTGTCTTTGTTTTTTACTACTTTAAACTTTGCTGGCAATACTGTGTCCACACAACAGAATGAAGCAACACACACACATTATCTTACTTAAAGCTTGGCTTTCTTCTCTCGCTTCCCTAAACTTTGCCAGCACTGCTGTGTCCACACAACAGGGTGAAGCAGCAAGCACTCACCATCTTACCCACAGCTCGGTACATCATGAGCTTCAACCACCACCACCCCTTCCCTGATACACTGTAGTGCCTTTAAAAAAAATTTTTTTAGGGCTGGTGTCTGGCATAACTTGCCGACTAGTTCAAACATCAGGTGGAAGGGACAGAGCCATGAGGTCTTCTGTCTAGGCAATTTGGATCAAACCGGTCTAAAGAGCTGTGCAGAAACTGGTCTCAAATCACAGCTGTTCTCTTCTTACGGTGGTCTGCCATAGCAGGCTGCACTAGTTTCTCTGCCGTGGGGAGATAACTGACCTGGAGGGGGGGCGACTGCGTTGCTGACCAGCGGGAGGGGAGGTAGCATTGCGTGGGGACAGAACATCCGATGTGGTCTCACTGGCTGTGCGCATGTGACTGTGGAGAATCTTGGTGGCCCCGTCCTGTCGGCAGACACACATACTTTATTCATTGTCCAACACATATTTCACTCAGTCCAGCATTCACTTCGATCACAGTCCAACACTCACTTCATTCAAAGTCCAACACTCATCTCCTTCACAGTCCAACACTCACTTCCTTCACAGTCCAACACTCACTTCCTTCACAGTCCAACTCTCATTTTCTTCAAAATGAAACTCGCTTCCTTCACAGTCCAACACTCACTTCCCTCACAGTCCAACACTCACTTCCTTCACAGTCCAACACTCACTTCCTTCACAGTTCAACACTCATTTTCTTCAAAATGAAACTCGCTTCCTTCACAGTCCAATACTCACTTCTTTCAGTGTCCAACATTCACTTCCTTTACAGACTGACACTCACTTTCTTCACAGTCCAACACTCACTTCCTTCACAGACTGACACTTCATTCACATGCATGATCACTCTCTCATTTTATTCAGTGCTGTTCAGAACCAATGAATCCTGAACACCCAGAAGTACTATTGAATGGGCAGTCATTTTCAACATGCACACATGATTGTATCTGTTTTCCTCCTGTATGCATACATGCACACACACACACATACGCACACACGCATGCACGCACACACGCATGCACACACGCTCTCTTTCTCTCTCTCTAACACGCACACACACACACACTCTCTCTCTCTCTCTCTAACACACACACACACAAACTCTCTCTCTCTCTTTCTCTCTAACACACACACACACACACACACACACACACACACACACACACACACACACACACACACACACACAGAGTTTATCTACCTGGAATGCTTTGGGCAGTGCAGCCAGCATGAGGGAGAACTCTGGGGGGTTGAGGTTGAACAACGCAATCAGCACCACCTGGGCACTCTGAAATGTCACAACACATTTATCATCGTCGCTGTAATCACCATCATCACCACCAACACCGACACCAACAACACTTTCATCAATGGAGTCAGGTGCTGCTCCAAGTCAGAAGTCTCTCTCCCAGGTTTGGTTTTGTCTTAAACGTCCTTGCTCATGTCTCTGGGTTTTATTGTGACTTCATAAATAATGTCACAGTAAAGCCATGTGTGCATCCCACTTTCTAACCCAGGGAAGCCCCTTATCCTAATCCTCCCCACCACTACCACCCAGATACAGCTGCTGCTTCCATAAACAGATAAAGCATGCACCCTTGGTGACAACTGATACACTGCTGGCAAGACCTGTTCCACCTAATCACCAGAGATAGGAGCTCCACTGTCCGCAGCTCTTCCCCGGCACACCTGCCTTGTGTCAACACATCCTCACCTGTCCTGCAGACCATTCTGGAGGCAGTTTAGTGAGTGCTGTGCTGATGGCAAGCCTATGCCCCCCCCCCCCCCAGGAATGTTAATGTGGTGGTGGTTCTTTTGCGTTTTTTCTTGTACTCTTCTGTCATATTCATTTACAGTTTTAAATATTTCAGGCCATCCACTTTTCTGACATTAACATTCCTGGACTTCATGGTTCAGTTCATTGTTCCGGAGATGGCCAGTTGAGCACCAACGGTTACCAAGCCCACCCATCCACCCCCACCTGCCCAACACACACATTTCTAATACTGATACTCCTGGGCCCAACAGCCCATTTTCTAGATGGTTATTCGAGTGTCCTTGATGTTGACTGAGACAACCCCCCCCCCAACCGAAAAAAAACCACCACCACCAAACCAGACACACAGCCTACTCACCTTTCTGACATCAACATTCCTGGGCTCCATGGTCCAGTTGATGATCCTGGAGACGGCCAGTCGAGTGTCCATGGTGTTGACGAAGTCGGAGGGGTCCATGACAGTGATGAGACCATGCAGGAAATTCAGCATGGAGATCTTCACCTGCGGGGCACGACACACAAGTGGCTCATTGGGGGCAAGCAAGGACAACTGTAGAGCCATCAGCTCTGCCCTCCAAAGTGGCTTTGCCACAGCAGGAACCAATTCTTGGGTTAGTAATCATCTGATGAACAGCTGCTTAATTTGACCTTTTACTGTAAACCGCTAAATAGCTGCTGAGCTTGAAGCAGTGATGGCACAAGAAGTCTGCACCTAAATAAAAGTTATGCAGGAACACTTCATTTTTTTACAACAGCTTGAGGTAAGTAATTAAATCGTCAAACAGAAATCTCAACAGGGGTAAACTATAGGAGAAATGGTGACCCCCCCCCCCCCATTATATCAAAATCATGACGACACTATCACACAGGTATTTGTTGCAAGCATCAACTTGACACACTGATGTGCACACAGAGAAACAACTGGTACTTGTGAGAGAAACATCTGGTCCTTGTAACTTTCCACTGTACAATAACCACCAAACAGATATAAACTTCACATGCACACTATTGTACAAAATACACCAAATGTTCCCACACAATCCTCTAGTGACAGCAGAATAAGGGGAAATGTGTTTGACATTGCGCGATCCTTCCCAGCTGCCCTTAGTTGTTTTTTAAAGGCAATGAAGCAAGGCAGTGAAGCAGATTAAGTGCAATGGTGACTAGGTTTTCAGCTGGAATATGTTTGATACTGTGCGGTGTGAAGGTCTATTACCAATCCACCCAGCTGCCCTTAATTTTTTTTTTTTTAAAGTTGATGAAGCAGATTAAGTGCAATGGTGACTAGGTTTTCAGCCATGAACAAGCAACGCAGTGAATACCAATTACCATACCACAGACAGAACCTGCTACAATGAATGCTACCTGATAAAGACTGTTACCTTTCACTGCCTCAGACTAAAATTAAACCCCACTTTTCATAACCAAAATCGTTATAAATCATGCATAACACTCCCCCCATCCTGTTTGTAACCAAAATCTTTATAAATCATGCATAATACTCCCCCCATCCTGTTTGTAACCAAAATCTTTATAAATCATGCATAATACTCCCCCCATTCTGTTTGTAACCAAAATCTTTATAAATCATGCATAATACTCCCCCCATCCTGTTTGTAACCCAAATCTTTATTAATCATGCATAATAAAAAAATTAATACCCACCCCACCCTTTTCTCTCTCTCTTGTAACCAAAATTTACTAAATCATGCATAATATACTACCCCCCTCCCCCATACCACTTTTTGTAACCAAAATCTTTATAACATACCAACAACAACAAAAGTCACCCCCACTATTAACCTGATTTACCAGGTTCTACTGCTTAGTATTCTTCATGTAGTACAGTTTTGGTTTTCCGATTCCTACACAGCAACACGCCCCCGGACTGCCAGTGCGAAGTACACGCGAACAGAAAATACATAAGCACTGTGACAAGGAAGTGCAACTAAAAAAGCACGCGAGGAGTATGCAACCAATCTGACTCATTACTATCAAAATGGCATATCTGATCTCATCCCATCTTTATTAAAGACAATCTGACCTACCATTGTGCTAATATCTTTATCACAACATATATTGTTCATATTGGTAAACTGTTTGTTTTGTGCTCTTTAAACACCTTCCCTTGTATTTTTTTGTTTTTATGAGAGAATGAAATCTCGTTTCCATTCTTTATCTTTTGTAATGTGTTGGTCAGATCCGTTTCTATTACTTCAAAAATGTTCACTCATCTTAAACCTTAGAGGATGAAAGGAAAACCTTTCACAAAAACAAAGAAAAACATCATTTCTTGATTTGCATTCCTTTCATTTTTACCAACATCCTTTAGCAAAAATAAATAAATAAAATAAATAAATATTTGTAAAAATCGCACAAATGTGGACTCTGGACTGCACATTCCTTAATATTCATGGATTCTTTAACAGTCCACAAATAAGATGGGAGAATGGCCATTAGGGCAAAGGGAGATAGGTCAAACACAATCACACACGAGTTGTGTCCCAAGTTTTGTTGGATGGAAACAAAAGGAGACTGAAACACCAAAACAGGAGATGTCCAGTAGCTGATGACCAGTAACATGGCTGATTTATCACAATGTTGAACAAAGAACCACCTTTAATGCAACAATGGTGACAATATATAATTTCCCAGTATGAACCACATACTTTGCTAAGAAAATCAACTTTGACACTCAAGTTTCTGTTTCAGTACACAAATTCTTTGAAAAATTGCATAAATACTACAAAATAATTTGTGAAGGAAAATGAACATGTAAATAAAAGAAGAGAGGAAAAAAATAATAAACCAAATAAATTATAAAAAGCCCCGGAGAAAAACTGAAGAAAACCCAAAACTCCCTCATTCAAAAACTCACTGGATCTGAAAAAGGCTGTCAAAAATGAAACAGAAAAGGGGTTTCCCTGTTAATACTGAAATACCCACTCCAACCCACTCGCCCCCACCCCTGCACCCCTACTCCCAATCAAACGCTGGGACAGCAAATGTGAACGTGTTCATCTCGGAGGTTACAGAAGTGCAAGCATGAAACTCCAATCATCCCCTCTTACATCATACACTGCAATACTACAAATCACATACAATTACAACACTTCTAGTTGTACAAAATAACATTATGAAGTATACACAACAGTATTTCTATGGAGAAAAAAAAAAAAAAAAAAAAAAATCATGAACAACTTTCTGCAGACTATCTAGGCTAGTCCCTTCCCTCCTCTTCATATGTCAAGCCCTCATGCATGCAAGCTGTTCACCGATTGGTTATTCAACCCCACATGAATCTGGAACTGGTTAGTCACCTGCTGTTGTGGGTCCTGGACAAAACAAACACACCCAGCCAGCACACAGTGTCAGTATGGGCAGCACCTTCTTCACACACATGCTGCTAAAAACACCTATGCACAGGAGTACGAGATGTCAACTCCTTTTTATCTTTTTTTCAGACACCATACGCATCATTAACAAAAATGTTTAAAAAGTCAACACTTTCAAGAACACACATGACTATACTGTGCAGGTTTGAAGACACTGAAGAGTACAAAAGAGGGAATCAACCTGTGTTAACAACATCACAACACCTTGTGTCACACACTTGAACTGGAGGACACAACATCCAAGGGACAAAAATGAAAGATTAACACTAGTACCAGCATGAGAAGGAAAAAGGTCAACAGATATACAAGAACCAAAAAGTCAGACACTGCATCATTTAACAAAATCTGAGCAAATTACCCTTGACTCTACAAAATAAAATTGGGCCAAAGTCTGGCCTTTCTATGAAACAATTAATATAAGACACATTTAACGAGTTTATGCAAGTTAGTCCAAGTCAGAACAGAAAATCATCTTGCCAGCTTTACCCACAAAACTGTGGAAAAATGATTCAGTAATTAGTGAAAAACTGCCCCCCCCCCCCCCCCCCAACTTCAAATGAAAGTTTTAAATACTTCTTTCAAGTCTTGCCATCCCCCCCCGGTTTTGAAAGAGGGGTCCCACTGTAAGACATGTAACAAAACTACAGACATGAAAAAAGACTACACTGTGACAAAGGACCTGTAGAAATGCCACCAGTACAGAACAGATCAGTCTGGGGCGTGATACTGCAGTGAAAAAGAAATGCACTTTCAACAAGAGCAGTTTCACTCACAGTGCAAACCATTTTTGATTGCTCTGTTTCTAGCATCTGCACTACATTTTTTTTCTCCCCACTTCATAAACATTTTCCTTAAATCTTTAATGACAACCCCCCAGACCCTTAAAAAAATTTTTTTGTCTTTTGTTCATACCCCATGCATGAAAGCTGCAACTGGTCATCTTTTTCAATTACCACAGCAGTGCTCTTACAATCTTAGTTTGTTTTTTGTTGTTGCTGTTTTTCAATCCTCACTCAGCAAACTGCCCTTGTTGGAAGATGCACATCTTTTTGTGAGCAGTGTAAAGAGTGGTGTTACCTGGTACTGTTTCTCTTTTGACAACTTTGACCAAAAAGAAGAGGGCGAGTTGTTAGACAGGATGGGCATACCAGTCACCTACACTGCAACCACCCTGACCCACACTCCTCCAGCCACAGGACTGCAGGCCACAAACTCAGCACGCATTTCACATCCACTTCCTTCAAAACATAGGGACTGCTTCTAGCTGCTAAGGTGCAAAGGTTATGACCGTACGTGACCGAACAACACCCAATCTACAATATGAAGGAATTATCAAGGACAATCCCTCAGGGGCTGTGGGGGAAGTGAGGGTGGGGGAGGGTGTAGAAGGGGGGTGGGGGGGGGTGCCAGAAAGAATTCAGGAACACCAAGTGCACATATGGCCGTTTGCTAAAACCACACGATGAAATCAAACCCCTCATGAACAACAGACAATAATCATAAATACATGGAGGTCCCACATGTAGCTGCAGAAGACTGACAAACAAACCGGTGACGCTCAAAACAGTTGAAAAGACTGTGAATCAGAGGGGTGACAGACACAAAGCCAGAAGGGTGGGGCGTGGGGGCGAGGGCCAGGGACTAGTTTATTTACTTTTAATTCTTCCCTGCATGGTGGAGATGAGGTCTCTTTCTTTCAACTGACAGGCAGTACCTTGCACAATACAGAACACTTTATTCACCCCACTGCACGATACAGAACACTTTTTTCACCCCACTGCACAATACAGAACACTTTATTCACCCCACTGCACGATACAGAACACTTTTTCACCCCACTGCACAATACAGAACACTTTTTCACCCCACTGCACAATACAGAACACTTTATTCACCCCACTGCACAATACAGAACACTTTATTCACCCCACTGCACAATACAGAACACTTTATTCACCCCACTGCACAATACAGAACACTTTATTCACCCCACTGCACAATACAGAACACTTTATTCACCCCACTGCACAATACAGAACACTTTATTCACCCCACTGCACAATACAGAACACTTTATTCACCCCACTGCACAATACAGAACACTTTATTCACCCCACTGCACAATACAGAACACTTTATTCACCCACTGCAAATACAGAACACTTTATTCACCCCACTGCACAATACAGAACACTTTATTCACCCAACTGCACAATACAGAACCCTTTAGTCATCCCACTGCAGAATACAGAACACTTTATTCACCCCACTGCACAATACAGAACACTTTATTCACCCAACTGCACAATACAGAACACTTTATTCATCCCACTGCGGAATACAGAACACTTTATTCACCCCACTGCACAATACAGAACACTTTATTCACCCCACTGCACAATACAGAACACTTTAGTCATCCCACTGCAGAATACAGAACACTTTATTCACCCCACTGCAGAATACAGAACACTTTATTCACCCCACTGCACAATACAGAACACTTTAGTCATCCCACTGCGGAATACAGAACACTTTATTCACCCCACTGCACAATACAGAACACTTTATTCACCCCACTGCACAATACAGAACACTTTATTCACCCCACTGCACAATACAGAACACTTTATTCACCCCACTGCACAATACAGAACACTTTAGTCATCCCACTGCGGAATACAGAACACTTTATTCATGACGTTACAGTGTCAGGAATGAGAGGCAGTGGGAGTGGTTGGGTTCAGATGTCGGGCAGGTTTCTGATGGATGACAGCCTGTGTGTAGAAAGGGGGCGGGAGGTGGGGTGTGGGGGAACTTTGGAAGTCCTATATGCTTTCTCTGGAGACTTTGTTGGGGAAGGGTTCACGACATACAGAAATCAAAACAAGCATCTCTGGAAGACCCCTGCTTCCAGTGAACATGTTCCAACACTCTCCCACCCATTTCTGCAGTCCCTCACTAATGGCTTCCTTTTAAAATGAAGACCATGGTCTTTGTTTTCATTGGTGGTGGAGCAGTGGGGGTGGGGTGGTGTGGGGTGGGGGTGGGGTGTGGTGTGTGTGTGTGTGTGTGTGTGCAGTGAATGTGATGTGAAAAAGAGAAAAGAGGTTATGGACAAGTTGCTAAAATTCGCTATAAACAGATGTTGAACCACTGCCAGTGCACAACACACACACACTGACCAAAACCAATAAGAAAGAAATCCAAACCAACACCACCAGGAGGAAAGGGGGTCGGACAGGAAAAAGAAACTAGAGAAAGCAAAAGGGAGGTAAAAAAAGACAAGGGGAGAGAAGGGGAATGGGAAGCAAGGGGAGGAAACCACACAAAGCATTTCTAGCAGCAATCAAAGCAGCGCGATTCAAAGCAGGCAAAATTGTCAGCAAGGCCAGTTTACCTTTTGCTAAAGTTGTTAGTCAGAGAGAAACAAAAAGAAGCACAAATCAGTGTTGTCAACTATCAGACCAAAGTGATTTGTGGAATGATGCTTTTGTGTTTATCAGCCAAGATGAACAGTGACATGAGCCGGAAGGTAGGATGACAGAATGAAGTTCCTGCTAGTTTTCCACCATTACAACCAAGCCAGATAAAATCTAAAATACAGTGAAATCTTCACTCTTTTTCCTCAAACCAATGGAAACTGTTATGACTGCTTCATATTCATTTCTCCTCTTACAACCAAGCCAGATAAAATCTAAAATACAGTGAAATCTTCACTCTTTTTCCTCAAACCAATGGAAACTGTTATGACTGCTTCATATTCATTTCTCCTCTTTAAAATTTCAAATGACACTGCAAATGATTCAAGTCAGCCCTAGCGCAAAAGACAATAGACAATATGACAGTGGAAAGTCAAGGATCTGGTGGAAAGGAACTATGTATATGACTGAGTAGTCACATTCTTATTTGGAATGCAACTCCATTATGACAACAGCTGAGACTGCAGAGTGCTGACAACAGATGGATGAAGGAATGACAGGATAAATGTGTTAACATGTAGAAAAATCAAAACCTGAAACAAGCAGCTGAATTTTTTTTTCAAAGAAGCATGAAGCTCAAACCTTTCAATGGTTAAGTGCAATAAGCATTAATGCAAAACCGGTGGATACTTTCTATGCAGATGAAATGTGGCGGGGTAAGTCATGGAACTGAAAGGGTGTAGCCATACCTTAACCAGCCTTTGCTTCACCCCTCTCTAATGCATACACCTTGTACACTGTATGACGCATACACCTTGTATACTCTCTAACGCATACACCTTGCATACTGCAGTGGAATCCCCTTTTAATTATAAAGTGCACACAGCTATCACATTCACTTCTTCCCGTTAAAGTTATTAAAGGAGACACCAAACAAAGATGCAAGACAGCATGAACATGTAGAAAATATTCAAATACTTGTAGCTGCAGGCCATGTATGATTGTTCTATCAACATTTATGCGACAGATCTTTATTCTTTCTTTTTTAAAATTTCAATTTGAGCTCCTTATGGTGCAGCCATACTGGTTCACTCCCTGCCAATGAAGAGCAGAAAAAGGTTGCCTGGTGACGTAGCTGATACCTGCTGCATGCATAAATCTTGCTAAGATGTCAGACACAGACTGCCAAACACAAAATGGCAATATCATGGTTGCTTCTTTTGCAACTTTCAAACTCTGGTTCCAAACAAACCAGATAATAAAACAACTGAAAAACAGCTGTGAGCCTAATTTTTATTCCATTTCTATCAACGGGACTCATAATGCTTCTTCATTTTGGATCTCCTTTAAAGTCAACCAGAAATACAAGGAAAGTATGGAATTTGGAACCACTTTGTCACAATCAAAAAAAAACCCATAAAGCAAGGAAGTCTTGTTGTCAGGTAGAGATTCACAGTTTAGAAGGATTCCACTGCACTGTATACACACACAGCGCTACACACACAATGTTCAAGTTTCCTTCAAACAACTATAAAAAATAAAAAATCAGGTAAGATTCAGTGCTCCTCAGTCCATTACAACTGCAGTACACTTCACTCTTTGGTCATGGAAAGTTGAAGAATGACAAAAAGTATGTTCAAACGTTAGGTGACAATGACTGATAAAACATGGGATGAGAAGGGCGAGGCAGGGGAGACTGACCTTCAGATTGGGAGTTTGCGTCTGGTCGATGATGAACTTGGTTATTGTGTTGAACTGGCTGTCACATGGAAATGTTTCCCTGCAAAGACAAGACCCAGGCTCACCATCAGCTGATGTCAGCAAGAAAGAAAAACTCTATTTTCTTGATGCACTGATTGCTTATACTGAAAGAAGCCAACAGATCTATCAGTCTGAAAGGTGCACAGGAGTTTTGTATTGACACATACACTAAATGCAGCTTTTCTCTCTCTCTCACTCTCTCTCTCTCTCTCCACCTCCTGCCCAAAACAACAAACATTATGTGCACTCACATTCTCTCTCTCTCTATGGCTGACAACATTCAAAACAAATCAGCTCTTTCTCTTACACTCTGTCAAATAAGTGCACTCATGGCCGACTCTCTCTCTCTTTCCCCCTCCATGCCTCCTCTATGCGGTTGGCAGGTCCCCCAAATCCCCAAATGAACTTAAAGCCTCCCCCAACAGACCTAACAGTGTCCAGGGTGCGCAAGAGCTTGGCGTTGACAGACCCCAGCATGTCGGTGCCGGTCTTGTTGAGGAGCCGCGTCAGCAAGACGTACAGCCAGTCCGTGAGGTCACGTGCGTGGACCATGCACAGCTCCGCCAGGGTGTCGAGGAAAATGCTGAACACCTGCCAAGCAGACATCCTCTCGACATAGTACATGTCATGAAACAGGTACAAACATCCTCTCGACATAGTACACGTCATGAAACAGGTACAAACATCCTCTAGGCATAGTGCATGTCATGAAACAGGTACAAACATCCTCTAGACATAGTGCACGTCATGAAACAGGTACAAACATCCTCTAGGCATAGTGCATGTCATGAAACAGGTACAAACATCCTCTAGACATAGTACACGTCATGAAACAGGTACAAACATCCTCTAGACATAGTGCATGTCATGAAAAAGGTACAAACATCCTCTAGACATAGTACATGTCATGAAACAGGTATAAACATCCTCTAGACATAGTACATGTCATGAAAAAGGTACAAACATCCTCTAGACATAGTCCACGTCATGAAACAGGTACAAACATCCTCTAGACATAGTGCATGTAATGAAACAGGTACAAACATCCTCTAGACATAGTACATGTCATGAAACAGGTACAAACATCCTCTAGAAAGGCAAGGGTATGTGTCATGAAACGGCTATAAACATCTTCTACACATAGCACATGTCATAAAACAAGTACAGACATCTTCTACACACAATACATCTCAGGAAACAGGTACAGACATCCAGCTCTAAACACAGTACATCTCATAAAACAGGTACAGACATCCAGCTCTAAACACAGCACATAATGAATCCACCTAGGTACACAGTGTGTCACAGTTTTCCCAAAATAGCCAACCATTCATTTTGCAATCTAAGGGAAACAACTGCTGTAAGAAGACTGAATTCTTCACATCACTGTTGGTTCACTTCCTCAGAGAACTGGTTGTGAAAGCCTGAAGACAGCACACACACACACACACACACACACACACACACCACACACACACACACACACCACACACACACACACACACACACACACACACACACACACACACACCACACACACTTCACAACAAACATACACAAGAACAGAAACCACGAGTGCAAACAGTAAACTTACTTTACTGTGGGGATCATGAAACATGCGTGTAAAAACTTCGGTGACTTTCTTCAGTTCTACCCGACTGCAACACAAAAACACACACACCAATGAACTTGGTTCATTAATCATGAAAACAAAGTAGCATGCCCTGTAACAGGCAACTAGGGTGAGTACACACACACCTAGCTGACTCATACTGAAAACAATGACAGTACAACTTTTCATCTTCAGACTTTTGTGTAATCTACAAAATGAGTCCGTCATCAAAACTACCTAAATGATCAAGCTCAGCAGGTTCATCTTCAGACTTTCCTGTAATCTAGAACAGACTTTCGCATAATCTACAAAATAAGTCAAAGTCGTCAAAATTACTGCCACATAATACAGCTCGCCAAGGATGCCATGCTAGATCAAAAGCTATTGCTTAAACATTGGAACCGCTCTTTAAAGACCATCCTAAAAATCCACCAAAAGTGAGCTTAAAAGAAGGGTTCTCCTTGGCCTAGGATTTATTTACAAGGATATATCATATGAAAGCAAAGATTTGAGAGGGGAAGTGGCAATGGGTGGTGGGGTGGGTAGTGTCCCCTTGTCAGGCTCCTCTTTAATCTGGGGTTCTATCGTACGGTATCTATGCAAAAGCCAACATTAAGGTTTTCTTGCAGCACGTTACACTACACAGTTGGAAGCACTGACTGAACACAACTGCATCACAAGTAGGTTGCCTGAGATTTAAGGTCAACATCAGCTGTAATCCCTCCTGCCTGTGGTGGAATGTACCGTAACCGGGGATGCAAAAAAATTAGGTCCCCTCTGCTGAAGGTCCAGAACTATCAAAGGTTCCCTCTTGCCAGTCTGGCGCATGTCAAAATATGCCTTTCTGACGTCTCTGTGCTTTGCCAAGTGAGGGGAGTCCTGCCCTGCTAACTTTGGCCTCCCCAGCTCATTCTGCTTCACCTTCCACCAACCCTCTTCCCACGCAAAGTGATGTGTGTCATAACAAAACAGTGACTGGCGAACAGTGAATCATTTGTAGTATGGAACTTTATCCAGTATGTCTCTTTATTAAATTATTATAAATCATAATGCTTTTGGCAGTCTCTTAACACGTTTTGTTTTAGTTAATGAGCCATTAGTAGTTTGCATATATACGCGTGCATGCATGTGTGTGCAACTCCGTGTACATTTGATTTTTGTCCAGGCACATCAACCCACTCCTCCACCTCCCATCATGTTCTTTGTAAAGCGATCAAGACTTTTAAGAATTAAAACAAATGTAGCTATTATTATTAGTTACAGCAGGGGTGTTACTGAGAGTTACAGCAGGGGTGTTACTGAGTAGTTACAGCAGGGGTGTTACTGATGAGTTACAGCAGGGGTGTTACTGATGAGTTACAGCAGGGGTGTTACTGCTGAATTACAGCAGGGGTGTTACTGCTGAGTTACAGCAGGGGTGTTACTGCTGAGTTACAGCAGGGGTGTTACTGAGGAGTTACAGCAGGGGTGTTACTGATGAGTTACAACAGGGGTGTTACTGATGAGTTACAGCAGGGGTGTTACTGCTGAGTTACAGCAGGGGTGATACTGATGAGTTACAGCAGGGGAGTTACTGATGAGTTACAGCAGGGGTGTTACTGCTGAGTTACAGCTGGGGTGTTACTCCAGCAGCAGATGCATCCACCCAGAGCAAAAGCCGGAGCAGGTGTGCCGCTGGAGAGGTTTACTGTCAGTCCATAGCGAAACTCAGTTTTGATGGAACCAATACCAAGTCTAAAGATGGACATTTGAGAACCCACCGTACCCATTACATCAGCTGTAATTCCTCCTGCCTGTGGTGGAATGTACCATAACCGGGGATGCAAAAAAATTAGGTCCCCTCTGCTGAAGGTCCAGAACTATCAAAGGTTCCCTCTTGCCAGTCTGGCGCATGTCAAAATATGCCTTTCTGACGTCTCTATGCTTTGCCAAATGAGGGGAGTCCTGCCCTGCTAACTTTGGCCTCCCCAGTTCATTCTGCTTCACCTTCCACCAACCCTCTTCCCACGCAAAGTGATGTGTGTAATAACAAAACAATGACTGGCAAACAGTGAATCATTTGTAGTATGGAACTTTATCCAGTATGTCTCTTTATTAAATTATTATAATGCTTCTGGCATTCTCTTGACATATTTTGTTTTGTTTTAATTAATGAGCCATTAGTAGTTTGCATATATGCGTGCATGCATGTGTGTGCAACTCAGTGTACGTGTTTGATTTTTGTACATGAACATTAACCCACTCCTCCATCTCCGATTCTCTCAACGTGTTCTTTGTAAAGCGCTCAAGACTTCTAAGAACTTGTGCTTAATTTTTTTTTATTAGTCACAGCAGGGGTGTTACAGAGTAGTTACAGCAGGGGTGTTACTGATGAGTTACTGCAGGGGTGTTACTGATGAGTTACAGCAGGGGTGTTACTGAGTAGTTACAGCAGGGTGGTACTGATGAGTTACAGCAGGGGTGTTACTGATGAGTTACAGCAGGGGTGTTACGGATGAGTTACAGCAGGGGTGTTACTGATGAGTTACAGCAGGGGTGTTACTGAGTAGTTACAGCAGGGGTGTTACTGAGTAGTTACAGCAGGGGTGTTACTGCTGAGTTACAGCATGGGTGTTACTGATGAGTTACAGCAGGGGTGTTACTGATGAGTTACAGCAGGGGTGTTACTGATGAGCTACAGCTGGGATGTTACTGATGAGTTACAGCAGGGGTGTTACTGATGAGTTACAGCAGGGGTGTTACTGATGAGTTACAGCAGGGGTGTTACTGATGAGTTACAGCAGGGGTGTTACTGCTGAGTTACAGCAGGGGTGTTACTGATGAGTTACAGCAGGGGTGTTACTCCAGCAGCAGATGCATCCACCCAGAGCAAAAGCCGGAGCAGGTGTGCCGCTGGAGAGGTTTACTGTCAGTCCATAGCGAAACTCAGTTTTGATGGAACCAATACCAAGTCTAAAGATGGACATTTGAGAACCCACCCTACCCACGCAGGGGGTAACAAAGTGAGTGCATTGCAAACAACTCTTGCTAGGGGAAGTAACCTAAAGCAGGCAATACAGATCTCACTAAGTTGATGGTCAAAGCATCTATGTAAATTACGATGGGCAAGGAAGTTGTGTAGGTTTTGGCGTAGGACTTGCCTGAAGCACCTCATCAAACACAGGTAGCCTGGACAAGAGGGACAAGGAAGGCACCCACTAAGCCATAAATCCAGCTTAGAAAAGTGCCACTTGGTGTGCCAGCACTACAAAAGTGAACCCTGGTGTAAAACAAGATCTAGAACTGCCACCTGGTATGCCAGTACTACGCAAGTGAACCACGGTGTAAAATCAGATCACGCAAGAGCCACCTGGTATGCCAGTACCACGCAAGTGAACCACGGTGCAAAAGCAGATCAAGCCATTGCCACCTAGCAGAAATGACTCAACCACGAGGGACAGCAAAAATGTCACATTAAAAACAGCCAAGGTGGTTCCTGGTGGTTCAAGGTGGTACCGCCCTTTCCATCACACCCCCCACCCCACCCCTGACTTCATCATGAAGGAGTGGGGTGGACTTATGATTAACCTCACTTCAGAAGGTACAGTTCAGCTGCAGCAACTCACCTAAGATATCTACTGGAACGTAAAAGGTGTTGGAGGGAGATGAGTCCATCCTTTCGCTCAGTGTATGAACCACTCCCCAACAGCGCGATGATCTCCTGCATGTCCTGAAAGCACAAAAGGACAACATCCTAAGCATGGGCACAAGTGAAACCGCAACGGTATGGTACCCTATGTAGTTAGATAAGACGGATCAAAAATATTGTTAAAAACTTGTATAGGCAAAAGAAATGAACTTCTCTCTTCCCTCAGGGAACACTACAAATTCTGGCACACTGCAGATGTTCTCTTTTGTTTCAGAGTGAATGTACCATACTTTTTTGTGGATTTTTTTTTATTTTAATGATTGAACAAGAACAAAAGAATCTGAAAATCCAATCTGCACAGAGGGGAGAGAGAGAGAGAGAGAGAGAGAGAGAGAGAGAGACAGAGACAGAGACAGAGACAGACAGACAGACAGACAGACAGACAGACAGAAACAGAGACAGAGACAGAGAGAGGAAATGAGAGAGAGAATGTGTTTCTTTTTCCATTCCAGAGTTAAAAGCTGCATTATTTTTTATTTTTTTATTTTTTTTAAACTGGAGAGAGCTGCACTTTCTTAATGTACAGTATTACTATTACACACATGCATACAACAATAATCAAAAATCATAATCACATAAGCACAATAAACAGAAAACAAAGATTATGCACGCAATTCTGAAACTGAAGGGGAAAAAAATCATCCAACTATTAGTGGTCAAAATCAGCACACATTTGACACTTAGGAGCAGCATACTTGTAAACAAGTTGTTAAAAAACCAACAACAATGAAACACGTTACTGCAACAAATGGAACAAGCTGCTTCACTGAAAATAAGTGAGCACAGACGTAAAAACATAAAAGTACACTTTGGGCAATCCAAAGTGCTCCCATCGTCACAGTGAAAAACGCACAGCCCTAGAAACAAAAGACACTGACAGTACCTCTGCAACTGAACCTGACAACAAGGAGACACGTAGTTTTGACACCAGTGGGGGTGAAATTATCAGGAACACAAGGTGGGGGGGAGGAAAACACGGTCAGCTAGCTCACAGCGCAACAGTACCTTGATGTAACGGCCTTCAGCAACATCCGAAGATGTCTGATGGGTTGGCAAACAGAAAGACAGACAGGCTTTATATGTGCATCTCCCAAACAAAGAGAAAGACAAAAGGCAGACTTGTCACAGTCATCTTTTAGGGCCATCATCTAACCTCCCCTCCCACACACCCTCCTACCCCCAATCAAACAAGCAGAAGGCTAGGTAGACATTTTACAGTCAGCCAAACAAACAGAAAAATAGGCAGACTCTTCAATTATTTTGTATGGTCAATTTCTTACCCCCCCCCCCCCCCCCCCCCCCCAATATATGCACAATTTACACAACAATCTTTTAGGGCTGTCTTGTAACACCCCTCAAACAAACAAAAAAGGAGACATTTTATGATCTTGCAGGGTTATCCTGTTGCGCCCCCCCCCCCCCCCTCCCTCCCCCCCAAGCAGCAAAGAAACAAACCAAACCAAAACAGAAAAATAGGCTTTTTATGCACATCTTACATTTTGCACCCCCCCCCCCCCACCCCCCCAGCACCTTTCGTCTTTTGCAAGCATCAGTGCACCAGTGCTAAGCAGAATATACACACACACAAACAAACAAAAACACACACAGGTCTCTGATTACCTAATGTGAGCGCAGCTGTATGGCTTCATGGACATATTTGCATTGGCCCCCATCACCCCCCACCCCCCTTCCTCCCACTCACCCCCTCCTTTTTGTTTTGGGTTTTATGTCATTAGCCAGTGCTTCTTCACTAACTTCAGCCATATTACTCTGCAACTGCTCGCTGACGTCAGTACTGGAAAGTGGTGTGGATGTAACGCAAACAAACGATGTGCCTGTTAATCAGTTCCCCACAATACCCAGGTGTTGCCTGTGGCCCTCACCCGCACATGTAGGCACAGTGGGCTCTGCGTAAGGGAAGCAAAAGCAGGACTTGTTCTCTTTGTTCATCAGACTTACTCAACACCAAGCTGCCTCTGGAGAGCTACCTGGCAGGGACTGCATTCAAACTCAAAAACTTTATTTTACAAGGATTCCGGAGATTCCAGGAGGTGGGGTGAGTGGGAGGGTGGGGGGGGGGGGACCACAAAAGGAAATGTCTGCACATTTTCTCCTCCATTTCCAGGCCAAGTGGCACCTTCACTCTGGTTCCCCTTCAAATGGCAGAAAAAGATAATGAGGTTTTACCTTCCAGGTGGTCCGACAACCAAATGGCAGAAAGAGATGAGGTTTTACCTTCCAGGTGGTCCGACAACAACCAAATGGCAGAAAGAGATGATGAGGTTTTACCTTCCAGGTGGTCCGTCAACAACCAAATGGCAGAAAGAGATGATGAGGTTTTACCTTCCAGGTGGTCCGTCAACAACCAAATGGCAGAAAGAGATGAAGTTTTACCTTCCAGGGGGTCCATCAACAACCAAATGACAGAAAGAGATGATGAAGTTTTACCTTCCAGGTAGGAGTGGGGTCAGGGTTTCATCAACAGGAAAATGGTGGTAACAGATGATGAAGTTTTACCTTCCAGGTGGGAGTGGGAGTCAGGTTCCGTCAAAAGCAAAATGATGGTAACAGATGATGCGTTGTACTGGGAGGAGGGGTGGGGTGGGAGAGGTGGGGTCACTGACAGAATGGTAACAAGAGATGGGAGGTAGTTGGGAAGGGGAAGGGGGCATCATGGTCTACAGCAGAATGGCAAAGGGGAAAAAATGACTTGTGAGAAGTGGGCGGAGGTTGTCATCTTTAACATGTTTCGTTTGGGGTGGGGGGGTTTGAGGGGTGGGGGCAGTATTCAATCAGCACAGAACGGCAGTAAGAGAGGACATGTTTTACTGGAAATGGGGACACGGGGAGTGGGGGCCAGAACGGCAGTAAGAGAAGACACGACTGACTGAAATGGGGATGAGAGGGGTGGGGACCGGAGTCAGGACCAGAATGGCAGTAAGAGAGGACAACGCTGCCACACACAGATTACAATCATGCTACACAGACTGCAGCTGCACACACACAACTCACCTCCGATGTCCGTCCACTGTAGGAGCTGTAGGACCGTTCTGAACACACGCTGGATGTCTCACTGGCTGCATCATCCGAGTCGTACAGTTCAAAGCGTTTCCTTGGTCGGGACTGCGCATACAGATAGATGATACCAGTCTGTTACAATGAACTTTAATTTGTTTTAAGAATTAAAACTGATTTCCTTGTGGGAAATTTGGGATGCATTTACAGTCCAACCCCTTCTTTCCTTTTTTATTTTTTTTAATGTACAGACAATGTTTGGCATTCTCTGTCTGTGCTAATGAATGTCATATTAATGATCTACTACCTTACAGCATGATCCTCAAGTCAGTGCAGTCTAGATAAATAAATAACACACTGCTTAACTCCAAAAAGCAAGCATATCAAACAATTTCACAAAGTTCTCTACTTCTGTTTTTTTGTGGTTGTCATTCAGTTTTTCTGCAAAATTGCTTGCATTTCAAAAGAAACATTCAAAATACTGGGAAGCAGACTTTAGCGCTGTATGCAGAAAAAGAAGTGGCTTGCCACCATGCCGACTGGAGTTCACCGACTGGAGTTCACTGACTGGAGCTCACTTTAACACCAAAACTCACTGGCCACCTATATGTACACCACAGTAGTGCAGTATACTCATATCCACAAAGAGTTAAGTCACACACAACCCAGCATGAAAATTTCAGGGTCAAGAAGTTTATAATTGCGAAAGAACATTTTCATTAAAAGCCCCCCCACCCCCCACCCCAAGTTTGAATGACCTGACCAGCAACTGCACCAGCATGACAAAGCAGTGCTCACTTCTGAAACACTGACCCTAAACAGTGGGTCTATGTTCAGGGGTCCTGTGGCATTACTGCATGACAGAAATTCAATTTTGGGGACAACTGACACAGCAAGAACCATTCTATTCTCCTCCTCTACACACGGTTGGCCATGCTGGAGTAAGGGCAAGCGCTGTGTCGGTCAGGACAACACAAAGCTGCGGGTCCACTGACCAGGGCGTCGTGCAGGGCGTCTTCCACATCGGGGCCAGGGCGCAACACCCGCTGGGACATCAGACCCGACCCTGGGTGTGGGAGTTTGCTACCGCTCAGCCGTCGCTCCCGACCTGCACACCCAATGCAAGTCACCTTGAAACACACGCACTGACACACACCAAGTCACCTTAAAACACACCCACACATGACCCAACCTACATCTGTCTGTTCTGACTATCATTAAAACAAACATAAAACACTGCCCTACTGCATGTATGTCTGTTGGAACTATCACCAAAACAAACACAAAACACAACCCTGCACCCTACTATATGTACGTCTGTTTGGACTATCATCAAAACAAACAGAAAACACAGCCCTACCATATGTATGTCTGTTAGAACTATCACCAAGTGGACTATCACCACTCTTCAGCCATTTTTGGAGTTAAAAGGTTTGTTGTATCAGTTAATAAACAAAACATAGCCCTACCATATGTATGTCTGTTTGGACTATCACCAAAACAAACACAAAACATAGCCCTACCATATGTATGTCTGTTTGGACTTCCTTCCCGGCTGGCTCCCTGGCTGCGTGGGATACCCGACTTCCGTTTGCCCTTGGGTGTAATGGGGTCGCGCCCTGTTACCGATTGTGTGTGGGTGAGGTAGCTCCCTCTGGAGGACGGGGACGTTGACCGACTACCCGCTGCAAGGCAAGAAAGGGTTAAGGTTGACAGGCATATTGCAGTAAAGAATAGGTGAACACTCTCAGCATGCTGCTGGTGTTGTCACTGTTGAGCTTGTGACTACAAACATCAAACAAGTCTACAAACTCGCTCTTCGGCTGTTTTTGGAGTTAAAAGGTTTGCTGTATCAGTTAATAATACGCAACAGAGTTTTGGATAGTGAAAACACCAACCCCCAAGTAGGAAAGGTATTGAGTACAGATGGAAACTGCAAATTTTCAAGGGAAGAAACTCAGAAGAGACAACATCAAAATCAAAGGGATTCAATTGTACCTATCACCTTAAAAAAAAAAATATAAAAATCATGTCATCCACATGGAAATAATTATGATTAAAAAACCTTTTTATTTTGGGTCACCAAGAAAACAAATTAAAAACTTCTTCTTTCCAAATACAATATTTTGGTACAACAGCCTTTATCTGGCTCCAATTAATTAACATCTAAATACCACAAAAGAAAAGTCTTAATGGTACATAGCTGACTATTTCCATACCATCACAAATCAAGGTAAGTGACCTAAGAAGTTAAACCATGAAAGTAAGAGCCTCTGATGTTATAACTATGAAGGGTTCAGAACTTGTTTGTGGAAAGGAATCAGATCTTAAGTGTAAGCCACACTGCAAACGCTGGTTGTGACAACCTGTGGTCAGTCATGTGTTGAATCAGTGGCTTGCACACTGCATGATGAAGTCACACGGTGTTTGCCAGTTGCTTGGCACTTAACTAACTGGATGTTTACACCAGGTCAATTCACAAACCCATCGCTTCGATCTTACTTCACCCTGGATAGATAAAATGGTGTCCTGCATGGTGACAGATTCAAGATTCGCATCAGTCAACCTTTTTGCCAGTCAGCAGTGATTGGTCTGCAGTCTGTGATGCGTGACTTTCACTTACGATTTCCTTGCCAAAATAGAATATGCTGTAAAATTATGCAGTGCACTTCTGACGTGCTTTTGGTCCGTGGATGAAAAATCAGAGGACATGCCACATGCTGTGATTTCAACTGCATGACAAAATCACATCAACAAAAAGTATCATGTGGCTTAGACTTATGTGAGTGACTGAGAGAGAGAGAGAGAGAGAGAGAGAGAGAGAGAGAGAGAGAGAGAGAGAGAGAGAGAGAGAGAGGAAGGTGGGGGTGGGGGTGGGGGTCAGATTACACTGACCATTTATTAAACAGTGACCACTACAATACATACTAGCAGCACCATTTGAACAGCAAACACAAAGCAAATGAACAAGTTTAGTGCAATGCAACACCAGTCAAATATTTTGCAGGAGTAAAGTCAGGCTAAGCAATAAATACAACTGTTTTTGCAATACACAAGAATGGTTGATGAACAGCAAGTACTAGCTGCACAATGTATTTGTAAATTGGTTTACATAATACATGCAAAGGATGGCTGATTAGATTTGGCCAGATGTTACTGATTTATTACTATATTAGTCCAAGACAAATGAGTGCAGTTTGCTCAGTAATTTGAAACTCAAAACAAATGTTCAAACGCAAATATTAGAAAGCAAATCATCAAATGATAAAATGTCAATTTACAATCACTTGTGTAAAAAATTTGCAACAATATTTGTACTTACTGGCAGGTTCTAAGACCACAAACAAAACACACACAACAAAACAAAAAAGCAAGCAAAATTAATTCTGTACATCATTTTCATGATTTCAAAATAACTGCCACCCATGATCATGTTACTCACTTAACATTTATAAAAATAAAATATAAATATAAAAATTAAGTCTCAAACTATGTCAAACAATCATCAAAGTTACATCATTGTTGCGCATCAGTTTACATAATATTACTACAGATGGATGGTAGGAGTGGGAAAAGAGGGTAGGTACACTTCACATCAACAGCCAAAAACATGCCTAACAATACAGTCCTTTAAAACATGCTTAACAATACAGTCCTTTAAAACACGCTTAACAATACAGTCCTTTAAAACACGCTTAACAATACAGTCCTTTAAAACACAATACAGTCCTTTAAAACATGCTTAACAATACAGTCCTTTCATAACGCTCGCACCACAACACGAACAACAGCAAAAGCAAAGGTTTCTGCATATTTTGAAAGCAAATATAGCACCAACACTGACAACTGCACCTGCTTAAAATGTTTGTTTGTTTCAAATTTAGTTTGACTGGAGCATATTTCTCTGATCATGTCTTGAAAATGTTGACTGTTGTGGATATGTGCTGACATTCACACACAAAATTACAAAATATGTTGAAAGTTAATCCAAGAAGGGGGGTGGGTTGGACTGAGGGCAGCAGGATGAATAGGTCTTGCACCCATTGGAACCTTCACTAAAACTAAAAGATTGTAATGATCAAAGATTGCCCAGCTCCAAAGACCAGACTTTCCTATGTCAATGTGTTCACAATTTCAGTCCTATCAATGAACTGGTAATGAGAGGCCATCGCAGCTCCAAAGACCAGACTTTCCTATGTCAATGTGTTCACAATTTCAGTCCTATCAATAAACTGGTAATGAGAGACCACCACTGCTCCAAAGACCAGACTTTTGTTTTTAACATTTCCAGTATTTCAATTCCAACTCCACTATTTCCATATTCCATTATTTAAATTTCAACTTAACATTTCCATCACTGAACAGCCACCCACCCTTTTAAGACAATGCTTCCCTGGCTTTTACTATTGTCTCAAACGGGAGGTTCCATGGTACTGTGCCTTAAAGTATTTCAGCCTCACCCTAGTTAACTCATTCACAGCTAAAGGACACAATTACCACCACGACTTCACTTCTCAATCTGAAAGCAAAATTATCATTGATACTATCCTCAACTGCAGCTCAAATTAAACTCCATTCCTGAACAGTGACACAGCTTAAGCTGGACAGGGACAAAAATATAATAAAGTAAGTGTGTGTGTCGGGGGGGGGGGGGGGGGGGGGGGGACAGAAATGCCCACACTGTTTGTGTGGAACTGCCACGGCACAGATACACTGCATGCAATATCAAATGAGCAGACTGTGTTTTGAGAAATCTGGAGATGAGCAAGTTATCTTTGGCAGGCATTCACTTCCACAACACAGGCACATAAACATTGTATGTATCAGTAGGGAGAAGAAAAGTGTCAACATAATGTGTGAGAAGCATGCAGAGTTAGACTTGACACCTGAAGTCCACTGCCACTCCCGGGGGCCTGTGTTGTGAGAATACATGGGTAGGGAAACAAGAGAACAGCAGGTTATTTTCTTGGACTCTTCATCCTGCAGATGTGGATTTTAACAATGACACACCAACTGTACACGATGCACTAGGCCAACTTTGACAGACCTTCCAAAATGGGCAGACTCACATGTAAACAAAGGCCACAACACAAATCAACCAACTGGCTGTTCTAACTAACAGTAGGAAAAGATGTTTTGCACAAAGGAACTCTGGTTGTGTCAGGCCATCCCCATGAAGAAAAGAAAAAAAAAACTCTTCAACCCCCCCCCCCCCCCCCAATTTTTCTTCTTTAATGATATTAATATTATTTATTATTCATGTTCCCATGTGTACGTCCATGAAGAACCACCCCCTCTTCAAAGAAAAATACATTACTATATTATTATTAACAGTCTGTTCATGTTCCCATACATGTGTATGTCCATGAAGAACCACCCCCTCTTCAAAGAAAAGTACATTACTATATTATTATTAACCGTCTGTTCATGTTCCCATACATGTGTATGTCCATGAAGAACCACCCCCTCTTCAAAGAAAAGTACATTACTATATTATTATTAACCGTCTGTTCATGTTCCCATTCATGTGTATGATAATGTCCATGAAGAACCACCCCCTCTTCAAAGAAAAGTACATTACTATATTATTATTAACCGTCTGTTCCTGTTCCCATACATGTGTATGATAATGTCCATGAAGAACCACCCCCTCTTCAAAGAAAAGTACATTACTATATTATTATTAACCGTCTGTTCATGTTCCCATTCATGTGTATGATAATGTCCATGAAGAACCACCCCCTCTTCAAAGAAAAGCAGATTATTATTACTGTTGTTTACAGTCAGTTCCTATTCCTGTATGTATGAGCTGGTTCCACCAAAGACCTTTCCTGACAATTTTTACCTTTGTCTGCTTGAAAGTGATCGTTACAGTGGGAATTCATGGAACAGCAAGAGTCACTCAGTAAACTTCCATATTCCTTAGAACAAATATGAATTTGCCTTCCAACATTCTTTCTTTCTTATTAATATTTTGTATTGTTATCATGTTAATTTTTCCTGCTTGTTTTACATTTGAGTTGGGACTGTTGATACAACTGTGCAACAACTGTGACTGTCCAGAAATGCAACCATTTTCGCTTGTGTATAGACATACAAGGCCCCCCCCCCCCCCCCCCCCCCCCCCCCCCCACCCCAACAAGGCAGCTCCCATTTAAGTGTGTCAACTGGTTAGAAATACAGTGTTACCCCTCTCTACAATGCTATTGGCCCTAACCCTATTCCCAGAATAATATACAACTTTACATGTGCACTGATGAATTAAAAAAAAAAAATTAAAAAAGAAAGAAGAAGAGGAAGAAGAAATAAAGAGGGAGTTTTATATATATATATATATATATATATTTATTTGCGTAATGTTTGACGAGTGATTACAACTGTAACTGTGTGTGATCGTGGCACCAGTGACAGGGGTAAGCATAACTGATGTATACACACTTGCTGTGAAAGGATGCAGGTAATATTTACCCTGATCTCTGATACACAAGGTATTACTCTCTAACTCAGCTATAACTATTCATTTTACTGTGCCATTCGTGCCACCTGGAATTAACATTATTTCAAATTTCATGCAAAATGTTTTCCAAGACTGGTTATATTTATACCATGCACAAAAGCTACCACTGGGTGGTCATGGTGAATAAAAAATATATAAAAAATAAAGTAATGATACATTGTATATTTTCATAGGTAAATAAAATGTGTATATATGCCAGTAAAAAAATCAGCAATCATATAATTAACAAAATTAATAAATATACATAAAATATAAAATAAAAACTGACCAGTCTTCATCTCACTTAACACCCAACTCACCCAATGGTAACCCTGCCATCACTCGTCTACATAAGGTTTGAACCAAATATCCCAAACCAGCAAAGAAACACAAAAGAATTCTTCAAACAGGCAGATGCAAGACATTCTCAGCTTCCTAAGGGAGATTACTGGGGGTGATTAAACACAATGTGCAGGGGAGAGCGCAGGGCCCTGTACTCACGCTGGGACTGGGAAACGCCTATCCTGGAACGTGTGCGCCCGCTTCGTTCCGGAGTTACAAGACTAGAAACAGCCCTACTAGCCCCCAAACTGCTAGTTTTCTGCCGAGCTGCAAACAAAACTGGAAAAGTCAGCATCAAAAGCGAGGAAAACCAAGGTCACGCAGCGCCACTGCAAAGGGAGGAAAGCAAATAGCAAAGGGAGACAAATTATAAAAGCAAGGTAAGATAATCTAAATCAGAGTCAACAGCTGAAGTTAGTTCCCCCATAATGTCTGGCTGTGTGTACACAAAAAGAAGAAGAAAAAAAACAATCCTGACCTAAACAAATTTACCCCCCCCCCCTAAGAAAAACACACACACCTAAGACAATACTGTATAATACCTAAAACACTGATGCCACCACCCAGACATCAAGAGCCTTGACAATGACCTGCTTAACACTTGCAGCGTTGTTCCAGCATCAGCAACTGGCCTGACCTGGTTAGGGGCAGTGGGATGTTGTTGTTGAGTTTTTGCTTAATGTCCTCAGATGCTAAAAGCATATTAGGGACAATCTATAAAGTAAGCTTGACTTGGATATATCATAGTTAGATCATGGGGGAGACGGGGGGGGATGGGGAGCGAAGAAAGCTTGGTCCACTTGCGGATCAATATTTGGATCGGGATACAAGGTCGCTGGAACAAAGGGGGAATGAGGGGTGAGGGGAGAGATGAGATGTGTCCACCTGCGGGCAGTGGGACAGGGAGTGATCAGTTTTATAGTAACCTGAATTCCTTATCTGATCCCACTCGGGCCTAACACCGGCTGTGAGTCATGGCTGATCATTCTATCTTTAGTGCCTACATTTTAATTTTAGCTAAAGGCAGGCCAAACCGGTCGACTTGCCCAGCTAAGCGTGAAGTTGTCCCTTGCCAGAAATGCAACAGCGTTTGCCATGAGAAACTGTGGCTTCGTCAGCAGGGTCTTCTTCGTGTGAGGGGGGAGGAAAAAAAACATTTATCATTTATTTCTTCAGCTTTAAAGGGGAGCTACAAGAGGCAGAAGTCAATCTGACAATAATCATACACATTCAGAGTGACCATGCAAAGTCTGTCTGATAAATAGATGGCCAGATTGTCAGCAGCATGTTCTTTAACAAATGAATATTCACACACACACACACACACACACACACACACACACACACACACACACACACACACCAGCGTTTAAACAAAAAAACAGCCCTCTCTCTCTCTCTCTCTCCCTCTTGCACCACTGCTCTAAATCACAAGACTGGAACCGACCAGTGTTTACACTGCTTACCATTCTGTGCCTTTGAATGGTCCAACTTCAGGGCTCTGTCTAATCAGCTAAACCCCAATGGCGTAATCAAGCGACCCAAACATGAAAGGCGAGTGGCTTAAAATTTTCCACCACTGGCACTGAGCCGTGGAATAATCACATTAAACATCAAGCAGGGACTGGCCTTGCAGGACAAAGGAACAACAGGGCGGATGTAGGCCAAATGGGGCGGAACGTTGGCGCTGCTACACCCAGCTGAACACTGGGAGGGGGGGGGGGGGGGGGCCTGGTTAGCTGTTGATTTGTTATTTTCAATCCTTCCCTAATGCCCAAACGTTCACCCAGAGTCAGGTGAGACTTTGCGTGTGCAGCTGTTTGCCTGCACATGCAGGCAGTGCTCCCCTCCCCTCCCTTGAGAAGCGGCTGCATGCCACCTTCAGGGACCACAGCTGGTATGAAAATAAAACCGATCAGAAGAAGAACAGATCATAAACTTGACAAAGAAGAAAATGGTCACTGTTTTCTCTGCTGTTCATATAAAGCAAAGAATTGTCAAGCTGTGTAACAACACTTGTAAACAAAAGAAAAAGGTGTGTGTAGGGGGGTGGGGGTGGGGGGTGGGGCAGGGGAAAAGATGGCACATACAGAGCAGTAAATGGAAATGTCCCTACCTGGAATTTCCCGGACATATGGGAAAATGGAGAAGTGGACTGATTTGCTAGGTTTGGGCTTCTGTGCTCTTTCTGAGGAGTCCGACTCTGACTTGGACCTGATGCACAGACTGGACACCAGCCCAGCGTTGTCATCCACACTGTCACCCTCATAAATTTCTGAACGAGTCCGGTCTCGTTTCACTTCTGATGAGTCAGCAGAATCATTTGTGCGGTAAGCTGCAGGACTGTTTGGCACCGGCACAGAATTGTCAAACACATCAGACGCAACGCTGTCCTCAGACCCACAATCACTTGGCAATTTTGAAGCCAGGGAGTAACAGTGTGTGGTCTTTTCCGACAGCGGTAAATGTCCGAAGTCAGACGATTTCTGTGTGGAGGAGGGCGGTAAACCAACACAGTCCAACTCTTGTTGTGAAGCGTACAAATTCCACTCCTTCTCCAGGCTCTGGTAATCTGATCCGTGACTGTTTGTGAGTCTGTGACACTGATCCTGATCAGGATCCTTTGATGGTCCATGTCCGAGTTGCTCAAGATCACCATGTCCAACTCTCTCAAGATCACCATGTCCAACTCTCTCAAGACCATGTCCAACTCTCTCAAAATCACCATGTCCAACTCTCTCAGGATCACCATGTCTAACTCTCTCAGGATCACCGTGTCCAACTCTCTCCAGACCATGTCCAACTCTCTCAAAATCACTGTGTCTAACTCTCTCAGGATCACCATTACAATGTGTCCACCCCAAGTTCTCAGCACCCTCACCTTCTCCTCTGACAGCATCACTGCTACGCTCCTGGTCCAAACTGCACACTGATGTGTTGTGGTTGTCAGCACGGGGCAGTGAAGCCAAGTGGGATCCACTCTGCGATGCCACCTCTGGTCCTGTGTACACCACTTCTGAACAGGAATACTCATTCTGGTCGTGGCCGGCTTTATGTCTGCCGGGGCTGAGATGTCTGCCGGGGCCGAGATGTCTGCCGGGCCTGAGATGTCTGCCGGGACTGAGATGTCTGCCGGGACTGCGGCGTCGTCTGCTGGGACTGATTTGTCTCCGTGGGACTCTGGCACCCACCACGACACAAAAACCTCCACTGTCACTCTGATCGGCACCCGATGCTGCTCCATCTCTGCTGCTCCACTCCAAAGTGGAGATTCCCAGAGCAGTGTCGCTGAACTCGTCCAGGTCATGCTCATCGTCAAGATCGGACCGATCAAGGCCGCTGAACGTTTGCCACTTTGACAACAACCGGCCTCTATCCGGCATGGTGTCCTGCTGATGACCACTCGGTGCCGACATTGGACTATACCATTCCCGACTGTTCCATTACCAACTAGTCCATTACTATCTGTACAGATGGTGGTCACCTGCTCACTGTGGTAGACCCCACTTTGGGTGGGCAGTGCTAAATTGGGCTGCTCTTTGCATGGCATATCTTTGACGCACTACTGGTCCATGAAGCGCATGAAGGTATGCATTCTCATACTTGAAAAGAAGAACGGAAACTTGCACAAACTCAGTGTTTGCTTACATCAGCAGGAACAGAGTAAACCCATTTCCTGAGACTGGTGACACAAGGAATGACAGAAACAGAACTTGGTTCCAGTACAATGGGAGCAATATACTGGACGCTCACAGAAACTGAGTATCTGATTACACGAGGAGCAATGAAAACTCATACAAGTCCTGTTTGTTTAGTGTCTGTTTACACTGAGGAACATTATGAACGTGGCTGAAACAACGGAAATTCACAGAAACTGTCGCAGCTCTTGGTTGCATTAAACTCACTTAAATTCAGTTCCAGCACTTGCATGGTTTCATCAGGAACAATGGAAATTCACAAGAATTCGGTTCCTGTCCCTGGTCATATCAGGAACTGTGGAAACATATAGCTGTACCGCCACAGAAATTCAGTTTCAGTGCTCGGTTGCATCAGGAAATGTGGAAAGTCACAGAACTTCAGCTGATGCACTTATGTAAACCAAGAACAAGCAGCACTCTACTGACACAAAAATGACAAGCAAATTAATATCTACACTGTGAACATTAATATCTACACTGTAAATGGTTCTGTGCTTAACCCCCCCACCCAGCCACCCCCCCACCCACCCATCATGTTTCACAGTCTGTGTATTATTTGTTGCAAAGAAGTTCATCATGCAACAGATGTCACAAATTCCTGCAGTATGCAAGTTTCCAATATTCACTGTAAGTTTAATTTTTCCTGTCTAATAGATATTACATTCAAGATGATCCTTTCACTGGAAATGCTCTACACACTAATAAAAGAAAGAAAGAAAAAAATATATACATAATTTTTCTTTTTTAAGTTGACCCACTTGCATTGTGTTGAGAGAGAGAAAAAAAATGAGAAAAAAGCTTAAGACGACGCAACTGGTTGTTGCACTGTGTAAAATCAACCTTCAACACCAGGGGGCTGGGGGCTCCACTGCGGTAAACTGGCTTTCTTGGCGCCCAATGTGCTCTCTTCTTTCTTTGGCGTCTAAGGTTGTTCTGGTTTTTTTTTATCAAAAGATCTTTTCGTTTGACAACCCTCTTGACATCGGCGGGAATGATGTTTGCACCCAAGACGTCGCCTGTCCCATTCAGACACCTCCACCGCACAATTACGGCCCTTTCGGCTCCGCTGAGCACATGTTGACTTTTGCACCGTTCAAGTTTTAAACGGCCCTGAAATCTGCTCACTCTTCAGTTTGTGTCACTTCTGGACACATTCGACGATTCACAGATGTTTATTTAACAGTCACGGTGGTTCAGGTCTTTAAAGAAAAAAGTCACCTTTTGCCCTCTTAATGTTATCTTTCGTTCTTATCTTGTCAATCACACGATTCATTGAACTGACAAAAGTTCTTCCTACTCTCATGCCTAAGTGTTCACTGAATGCTTCCTGTCATTCTAAAACTGTCAGAATCCTCTATGCAGAAATATTGCACAAGTTATTTTTGGCGCAAATGCCCTATAGCAATATTCAATGGCAACACTTGTGGGTCAACTTCTGAGAGACCCAATGGACTGGGCTTTCCTGGTCTCGTAGTCCTAGATCAAGTATATCATCTTGAACTCAGCTAAACTTACACCGGTAATGGAACTGCAGTTTTAACCATCACAGATGTCTCTATCAACCATACATGTATACACATGCATAACAAAATAACATGTGTACAACCAATCACTAATCCTTCAACAATTGTACTTTCAATGTGAGCACCGAGTGTCAAATTAAAAGAAAGCTTGTAGCCAAAAGGAATCTTTTGTCCAGGAAACACAACTTTGCTGATATATACATAACTAGCAAACATTAAAACTGAACAAAAATGACCCAATTTTATGCAAAGAAATAATTTTAGAACTGCACACTATGAATTTGCCTCTCCTAAACGTTGCAAACTCCACGGCCAAGATTCTTGGCTTCGCTCCCTGTAGCACTAACCATCACAAAAACGCACACAAAAGGTGACCTGTTTACTCCGAGTCCAAGGCGACTGTACACCTACAAGAAGTAGGTCCAGCTGTTGTGTATCAGATGAAGTCGACTATCCAACAGCGGACTATCACAATGATTATCACAAAGCTCCACCCAAGCAAGGTACACTTGCCATCTATCTGCAGCCTGCTCAGTGCTGGTACCCCAACCTAACTCACTGACACTGATCCACAGCCGTGTGTAACATTCACTCTTACACACTCACTCGGCCACTCACTGATCCACAGGTGTCAACACCAGCCAGGCTAAATTAAGCCAACACAGAAACACAGCCAAGGTCTCAACCCTCCTGGCCTCAACCGAAAAAACACACCCCACCTTCCTTCCGCCAAACTTATGCATTTCTCCCAATTCTCAGCCACCCAGGAAACAAATCCCGAAACAGAAACCTTGGGAACCACTACAACCACTGAAGCGTTCTTCCTGGAGTGGTGCTTGTGGGAGCCAGCCCGGAGTTTCACAACAAACCGGAATGCTTCACTTTTTAAGTCCCAGCCACCAGCCCTGGCCTTTGAATGAAGTGTACCCGGGTAGAGGGCAAGGGGTGGAACCCTCCCCACGCCCCCACCCGACCCCTTCCTTCCAGCCCGGCACCCTGTACACTATGAAAAGAACACTGTCAGTGGGACGTTTGACCTCGCTCTATTGACTGGGAGGTCTAGAGAGCAAGCCAATGGGTAATGCTTGGCAAGAGGTCAAAGCTTATCAAATAGCTCTCCCCACTACCTCTTCGTAATTAAGCCATCCACCCTTGCCGGCTCTATACCCTCTACCTGCCCTGCCTACCCCTTTACAAGGCCCCCCCTTGATCTACCCTACCCCTTTATTCTGCTGGAGTCAAAAGCAACGCTTCACACAGTCTTGATAATGTCGCTCTCTGTCTCTGCCGGCTTGGTTGGTACACCCTTCGATACATAATACACACACACTGAAATACCATGCCTGCCAGTTCAGAATTTAGTTCTAATCAGTACTGTGCAGCTCTGAAATAGCTCTCCCCAGAGTCAGAAATCGTAATCCCCATGTGGTCAGTGTGCAGAATCAATTTGGGGGGTAGGATTAGGTGGGGGGGTGGGGTGAAACTCAGCTGTCACCCCTTTATCAACACAGGTGTACCCTATGTGTAACAGGAGACTACAAAACCCTAGATTCCTGAAATTCAATATTGCATATAAAACTCTCTTCTTCTTTTTTTAAAACTTCAGTACAAGCAGTGCAGAGCTGTCAGCCATGCATTCCGTATCTATGTACTTGTCCTCTTCATCAAAATCTGATACAGCACACCACCTACCTGGACCCACCGCAAAGGGAATCCAGTTTGGCAAGGCGCTCAACAAGCATCACTTGTTTTCACATCAAGAATTAAAGACGCCAACATGAACAGACAAGATACTCACTAACTGAGATGTGTCTATGAACAGAGATGCTGATGCAGTTATTCTAAATCATTCAATTGAAAGGACACGTCTCATGAGGGTGGTCCCTATCTGTTTGAGTGTCCTTCTCATTTAGTGCACAGCTCTCATGCATGGTAACAGACTCCCTTTCTAGTTTCCTACTTATTTATTGCACAGTTCCAATGCATAGTAAATCACAGACTCCCTTTTTAGTTTCCTACTCAGTCAATGCGCAGCTCCAGTGCATATAGTAACTGACTCCCAGTTTAGTTTCCTGCTCCTACTCATTTAGGGCACGGTTCCAGTGCATGGTAACCTATGCCCTTTTTAGCTTCCTACTCATTTAGTGCACAGTTCCAGTGCATGGTAACTGACTCAGTGTTTAGTTTCCTACACATTTAGTGCGCAGTTCCAGTGGCATGGTAACTGCCTCCCTGTTTAGTTTCCTACTCATTTACTGGACAGCTCCAATGCATAGCAACTTACTCCCCGTTTAGTTTCCTACTCATTTAGTGCACAGCTCCAATGCATAGCAACTGACTCCCTTTTTAGTTTCCTACTCATTTAGTGCACACCTCCAATGCACAGTAACTCACTAACTCCCTTTTTAGTTTCCTACTCATTCAGTGCACAGCTCCAGTGCATGGTAAATGACTGTTTCATTTCCAACTCATTCAGTGCACAGCTCTGGTGCATGGTAACTGACTCCCTTTTTAGTTTCCTACTCATTTAGTGCACAGCTCCAATGCAACTGACTGCCTTGTTAGTTTCCTACTCATTTAGTGCACAGCTCCAATGCAACTGACTGCCTTTTTAGTTTCCTACTCATTTAGTGCACAGCTCCATTGCCAGGTAACTGACTGCCTTTTTAGTTTCCTACTCATTTAGTGCACAGCTCTAATGCATGGTAACTGACTCCCTCAGTTCAACCTCTGGAATGCAGACACGTGTGAATGCACTGTCATGACTAGCAGCTGCAATCCCACACGAGGCCCTGCAAATAGTTTCTAATGCGCTGAAACAAAACCTAAATAGTTTCTAATGCGCTGAAACAAAAAATTCCAGGAAGTCATTCCACACACAACATCAAGGACACACACTGCAGTCTGCACTTGTACTTTCCTTTCACAGCCAGCCATACGGAGCTTGTTTAGCCATTCACAAAGAGGCTCAACTCAGCCGTGATCATTTTGATCACCACCAATCAGATCAAACAGAAAACACAGGCCCCGCGGGCGTGGCGTAAACTCAACAGCAGTTACAAGAAGGAATGCGTGGATATAGGGGAGCCGGATAAAGAAGACTATGTAGGGCCTTATCACCTTTCCTGCATCAATGGTTTTCAATAGAATCTTAGCATCTTGTGCCTAAGGACTACAGCAGCCAGAGTAAACAAATCAGACCTTAGCTTTTGTTTTGGTGGTGACTTTGTTATTTGCCTTTCTCTTTTGCTGAAACAGAACTGCCAGGAAACTCAGCTACTGCTGAAACAGAACTGCCAGGAAACTCAACTACTGCTGAAACAGAACTGCCAGGAAACTCAGCTACTGCTGAAACAGAACTGCCAGGAAACTCAACTACTGCTGAAACAGAACTGCCAGGAAACTTTGAAACATTTGTATTTATTCAAGACAATCCATTTTGTTCTGTCCAGGTCAGATACTACAGCAGTTTGCACTGCATATTTAGACATACGTTTTGAACCAAATAAGCATAATTCTCAAACCACATCTTGAAGGTCCTGTCCTATAATTTGTTCTTGGTAGATTCAGCTCAGTTGTAAAGCAACTACTGAACTGGCCCAACAATATGCAACTATCCACTCAGTCACTGATCTTCCTCAACATAGCGACCAATAGCCATCTACATCACGCTGAAGGTTTGTAGATCATAGCGGACACAGCAAACTGTCAAACTTGCCCTAACATTTTTTTTTTAAACTTGTAGACTCCAACATACCACTTCTGATGCCAATTCACAAATCTAGTTACACAAAAAAACAAAAACAAAATGCCCAAGAAAGTATTCAACTAGAGTTTCAAACATTTCTCTCTCTGTGTGCTCAAGAACGAGTCCTGTCACTCCACAACAGACAGAACTCCATCTACTGACAGAAAAACCTGATGTCTGCTCTTGAAAGCTCATGTCAGCAAAGTGGAGCCCAACGAGAGCGCAAGGACATTTTTCAACCAAGACTGGGTTATGGGCAGGTTTATGGGAGTCTGTTTTCACTGTAGGTAAAGCATGCTGATTACAGGTGTGACGCACCTTTAGACAGCGTAATGGGATACGCTACGCTGGGGTGAACAGGGCCATGGGATACGGTATTATCTGTCTCTCCCTTCCGGTGGGTGGATAGCACACAGGCTGCCCCTATCCGCTACTGGGCATCACCTACATGCCACAACACACAGCTGACAGTGTAGCGGTGCAGAGGTGCCGGCAAGAGCTTGTGGTCTGCGGTGCGGGTCTCCGTGCTCGCCCTCCCTTGTCCTGGGGATTATCTTCATACCATAACACACACGCTTTACGGCGCAGTCGCGTGTGGGTGTTAGCAAGAGCCCACGGTTTTCGCACTGCTTTGACAAATCTCTACGCTCTGCCTGTCTTATACCAAGGATCAACTTCACATCATACCACACACACTGAGTGCTCTGTTCCCGTGAATGGCGCTTTGTGACTGATGGAAACTAAAGAGAACAAAAAGGTATCAATTATGCCCTACACAGTTTCACTGCAGACCTTCACATATGACACAGCGACAGACACTGAACATTTCCGTCTCATTCTAGCAGCAGTGTCGCAGCACTGGGATCTGAAGCTCAAGACTGTAGGAGGTGCAAGGTTCTCTCAGTGTGCCGAGTTCTGGTTTTTGTCAAGCTCCTGGCACCGTCCGGCTGTATGATGTCGTCACTTCACTGAGCCCACTTGACCCCTGGTGCACAAAAGGGTTTTCGGTGCTGACAATGTTTGGCTTCTTGCACATCAAAGGTGAAAGGGTTTCAGGGCTGCTCCTCGGGCAGATCGCTGGAGTAAATCCCTGGACTCAGCCACTACACGTTTCGGGTGTAATCCGTCTTTCGCGTCCCCCTTTTTCTCCAGTTGGTCTGTCGGCTGAAGGCTGGCGGGTATTGTTCCATTCCAAAGTCTGCTGAACAGAGCCAGTCTGAATATGCTCCTTGTCTGGAGTGCGGGTGAGCTGAGGTGCTGGAGGAGACTGCTAGTGTTACAGGTCTGGACTCAAGTTGTGGGCGTGAAACAAGCTGTTGATCCAAGCCACGCTGCCTGCTCAAGGGAGGATGAAAGGGGTGTTGACAGGTCTTGTAAGAAAGCGGTGGATGAATGGGGTGTTGACAGGTCTTGTAAGAAAAGGGTGGATGAATGGGGTGTTGACAGGTCTTGTAAGAAAAGGGTGGATGAATGGGGTGTTGACAGGTCTTGTAAGAAAAGGGAGGATGAATGGGGTGTTGACAGGTCTTGTAAGAAAAGGGAGGATGAATGGGGTGTTGACAGGTCTTGTAAGAAAGCGGAGGATGAAAGGGGTGTTGACAGGTCTTGTAAGAAAAGGGTGGATGAATGGGGTGTTGACAGGTCTTGTAAGAAAGCGGAGGATGAATGGGGTGTTGACAGGTCTTGTAAGAAAAGGGAGGATGAATGGGGTGTTGACAGGTCTTGTAAGAAAGCGGAGGATGAATGGGGTGTTGACAGGTCTTGTAAGAAAGGGAGGATGAATGGGGTGTTGACAGGTCTTGTAAGAAAGCGGAGGATGAATGGGGTGTTGACAGGTCTTGTAAGAAAGCGGAGGATGAATGGGGTGTTGACAGGTCTTGTAAGAAAGCGGAGGATGAATGGGGTGTTGACAGGTCTTGTAAGAAAGCGGAGGATGAATGGGGTGTTGACAGGTCTTGTAAGAAAGCGGAGGATGAATGGGGTGTTGACAGGTCTTGTAAGAAAGCGGAGGATGAATGGGGTGTTGACAGGTCTTGTAAGAAAGCGGAGGATGAATGGGGTGTTGACAGGTCTTGTAAGAAAGGGAGGATGAATGGGGTGTTGACAGGTCTTGTAAGAAAGCGGAGGATGAAAGGGGTGTTGACAGGTCTTGTAAGAAAGCGGAGGATGAATGGGGTGTTGACAGGTCTTGTAAGAAAGGGAGGATGAATGGGGTGTTGACAGGTCTTGTAAGAAAGCGGAGGATGAAAGGGGTGTTGACAGGTCTTGTAAGAAAGCGAGGATGAAAGGGGTGTTGACAGGTCTTGTAAGAAAAGGGTGGATGAATGGGGTGTTGACAGGTCTTGTAAGAAAGCGGAGGATGAATGGGGTGTTGACAGGTCTTGTTGCAAATCCAGGGGCTAAGGCCTAAGCTGAAGTCTTGCTATGTTAAAAACATTCAGCTCTGTGGTTTAATTTGCTCAGTTTATTGTTCTGATTTTTTTTTTAAACGTATAAAAAAATCAACTAAAAAATTATAATCGAATTTCTTGCTTCAGTTCCACATGTCCCCCTACCTCTCTCTCTTGAATGCTTTCCCCCCACATAGTAGTTGGAAGTGATGGGGGTGGGGGTGCTACTGTCGTAGCAGGAGTTGATGATCCATTCTCTATGTGGAAAATGTGCAGTATCTGGTTCATCACCTCAACTGGGAGATGCAGTTGGGCTTCAGCAACAAAAGGCTTGGTGGTAGAGGAACATGGAGCAAGGCCCAACTTAGCAACAAAACACTCGGCAGCAGAAGCAGCACAGAGCAGGGCCCAGCTTCAGCAACAAAACCCTCGGCTGCAGAGGCAGCAGATGGACAGGGAGCAGGGCCCAACTTCAGCATAATGTTGCCAGGGCAGCAAGCCACCGCCTCTTCCAGCCGACCCTACACAGGCGGCCGACCAACTGTAGCCAGCAGGGTATCGCCACCATCACAGACCTCAGCCCTACACAAAGGAGGGTGTCAGAGTCTGTTTTAATAACCCCCCTCTACCCCCGTCCTCATCCGCCCTGCCCCGCCCTCCCCTCGAGCGTGAAACAGTCAGGGGTGCAGAGTACACAGACACCCCCATTAGGCGACGGGCTTGACCGGAGCACAAAGTGCCCGCCAGCTCTGATGGTCATTCTGATGCCGGCCGCTGACCTGTGTGGGACACAGCGTCAGGTCCAAACAGGTGGAAGTGAGGGGAGACGGGAGAGGGGCCGGGCGGGGGGCCATGTGACGTCTTTGTCAGGGTGCTGGTGAAAGGCGGTCACCACCTTGTACGCTTCATTAACCGGGCAAAGTTTTAGACTCTCGCCTCTCCTCCCTCTGGCTTGAGGAAGGAAGCGGAGGATGAAAGGGTACAGAGTGGGGTAGCTGAGGAACTCGGTCCTCTTTGCAGTACTGGTGCAAGTCAGCAGGTCCCTGCACTGCATAGGGCTAAAGTCCGCTCCTCCCTCTCTCTCTCTCTCTCTCTCTTTTTCCACCTGTAAGCCGATGAAGGGGACATGGGGACTGTGGTAGGTATTGGGGCCATGAGGGAAGGGGTGGGGAGGAGCGGAAGTGAAACACCTTAGTACACTGGCCCAGCTTCACAGAGCACTGCTTGTAAAGCTCTACACATCTTTCTTTTCCCATGTACGTGAGGCGATAAGCTGAACTAAACCACATACTGGTACATGTTTCTTTTTTACTCATTCATCTGCCTCAAAACACACATCCTCACGCTTTGGGGGATGGAGAGAAAACATGTAGCAGACAGACAGACAGTGAAAATCATCACCTGTGCATGGATCATAGTCAAAATCATAACAATAACAGACTATGCTGCGGACAAATCTGGCACTTTCAGTGTCACAATTGTCATGCAAGCAGACAGACAGCAGACAGACAGACAGTGAAAATCATCGCCTGTACATGGATCATAATCAAAACCATAACAACAACAGAACACACTGCTGACCAATCTGGCAATTTCAGTGTCACAATTGTCTCTAAAGCATGAACACCTACTTTCCACTGGATCATTGGGTGCCTTTTTTGGAAGCTGTGGAAGGAAAAAAGAGGGGCTCTCATTCTGGTCATAAGGGGAACACACTGAAAGGCTGACCACCACAGAAACCATAACCTTAGACCCAACTACTGGCTCCACCATCATTGTACGCAGGCAAACCCTAACAGTTTTTAGCTGTACTGACTTGACCATGTTAATCACGCGAATTTGCATGATCTGAACATCATTACATTATCTTTGATGATTTGTAGTAGGCAGGCAAACCCTTACAGATACCGTCTTCATTTGACCAAGTTTATCATCTGAATTTGGATCGCATAGAAGTGCTGTGCAAAAGAAATACATTAAAAGACGCATTCCATGAGATATGCAGACAATGTAGAGTGAATGACAGGAGAGCGGAAAAGTCCACAGTTAAAACAAAGGGTGTCTGGTGACATTCACATTCTCAACAGGACGGAGAATAACTCACATCACAACAGTATAAACCAAACAGCTCTTATGTACACTAAATAAGCAAACACTGAAAGCAACAATATTTTCTTTAAACATCTCTTTTCATTAACTTTCAACGAGATTAAAAGTTATTCATTCTCGCTCACTTTGTTATGTATGCTAATCAGTAATACTCTTCCTTCACTGCTTCAATTATTCCCAAATTACAACAGTTATAATGAGAGAAAAAAGAAACTTTTCCTACAATAATAATGATTCCTTCCCAATCCTTTGCTACCAAAATGATTAATCAGTATTTCAATTCCCACCCTTGCAATACATACCACATTCCTCCCTTAGCCACCTTAATAATTACTGAACAACTCCCTGTTTCCTTATTCAGTGCAAGTTGCTCCCAACACCATGAGCCCCACATGACATACTGTTCAACTGTAACCCCCACTGCCTTGTTACATCTTTGTAAACACCATGAGCCCCACATGACATACTGTTCAACTGTAACCCCCACTGCCTTGTTACATCTTTGTAAACACCATGAGCCCCACATGACATACTGTTCAACTGTAACCCCCACTGCCTCGTTACATCTTTGTAAACACCATGAGCCCCACATGACATACTGTTCAACTGTAACCCCCACTGCCTCGTTACATCTTTGTAAACACCATGAGCCCCACATGACATACTGTTCAACTGTAACCCCCACTGCCTCATTACATCTTTGTAAACACCATGAGCCCCACATGACATACTGTTCAACTGTAACCCCCACTGCCTCGTTACATCTTTGTAAACACCATGAGCCCCACATGACATACTGTTCAACTGTAATCCCCACTGCCTCATTACATCTTTGTAAACTTCAAGCTCCTTTTCTTTAACTCCACATATAGCATGCAAGCAACAGCAACATAACCACAGCAACTGCTGGCCTCCTACAAGAGCTGCTAGTCGACTGAGATCTGGGTTTGTGGGTGTACCACAGCTAAAAGGCACTAGTGGTACACCTCTTTATCTATTGGCTGAGTTGGCAGAAAGGTCCAAACAATGTGGGTGTACCACAGCTAAAAGGCACTAGCAGTACACCCCTTTATCTATTGGCCGAGTTGGCAGAAAGGTCCAAACAATGTGGGTGTACCACAGCTAAAAGGCACTAGCGGTACACCCCTCTATCTATTGGCTGAGTTGGCAGAAAGGTCCAAACAATGTGGGTGTACCACAGCTAAAAGACACTAGCAGTACATCCCTCTATCTATTAGCTGCATTGGCAAAAAGGTAAAACAAAGTCAAAGGTGCTGAAAAGCAGATTCTTGAGCATTAAAAACATAACATCTTAAGATATGTCACCTCTTATTACAGTTTCTATGTGGTATAATCATAAATTTAATGATAAATAGGGCTCTTCCTTCTACTTTTAGATTAACGAGCAGTCGTAACCTGCACTGATGATTAAAGTCTTACAATTAACATTCCCCTTGCCTTTTCCCTTTTTGAGTCTTACAATGAATATTCCCCTTACCTTTTCCCTTTCTGAGTCTTACAATTAACATTCCCCTTGCCTTTTCCCTCTCTGAGTCTTACAATGAACAGTCCCCTTACCTTTTCCCTTTCTGTGTCTTACAATGAACATTCCCCTTGTCTTTTCCCTTTCTGAGTCTTACAATGAACAGTCCCATTTACCTCTTCCCTGAGTCTTACAATGAATGTTCCCCTTGCCTTTTCCCTGAGTCTTACAATGAACAGTCCCCTTACCTCTTCCCTGAGTCTTACAATGAATGTTCCCCTTGCCTTTTCCCTGAGTCTTACAATGAACAGTCCCCTTACCTCTTCCCTGAGTCTTACAATGAACGTTCCCCTTGCCTTTTCCCTGAGTCTTACAATGAACATTCCCCTTACCTTTTCCCTGAGTCTTACAATGAACATTCTCCTTGCCTTTTCCCTTTCTGAGTCTTACAATGAACATTCCCCTTGCCTTTTCCCTTTCTGAGTCTTACAATGAACATTCCCCTTACCTTTTCCCTTTCTGAGTCTTACAATGAACATTCCCCTTGCCTTTTCCCTTTCTGAGTCTTACAATGAACATTCCCCTTGCCTTTTCCCTTTCTGAGTCTTACAATGAACTTTCCTTCCCTTTCCCTTTGAGCACATGTTTTCCTTTTCTTTCTGAGTCTTACAATGAACATTCCCCTTGCCTTTTCCCTTTCTGAGTCTTACAATGAACATTCCCCTTGTCTTTTCCCTTGAGTCTTAAAATAAACATTCCCCTTGCCTTTTCCCTTTCTGAGTCTTACAATGTCTATTTCAAAGGGCATGCAATGCAATGTGTGAACTGTGCTTACGTAGAGATGCTGTGCTCCCCTTCTCCATTTTGTTGACCCCTAAGAGAGTGGAGGCCCGCGGTCTATTCGAGTTGACCTTGGCCTTGACGCCACTCAAGTCTACGTCACTGCGGGATCGAACCATGTGTATGGGGGTTCTAGGGCTACACGGAACATTTACATCTGCAAATCAACCAAAATGGTGAAGCACGCAAACCAAGGAAACAGTGAGGCGTAACAACACGAAAAGGAAGACAACTGGAGTCATCCAGGTGCTGAAAGAAAAACATGGATTGGAAATCAAAGGATCAAAAGAGAAACCAAACTGCAAAAAGGTAAAACTGTAAAGCAAAACCCCCAAAACAAACCAACAACAACCAAAGACTCACACAGTGACTGATAGCAAGTATTCAATCCACCCAGACCTACCCCCCCCCCCCCCCCCCCCACCCCCCAATTCCAAACAAACAACAAAAACTTTTTCTTTTTCCCTTAAAAAAAAAAAGGGGGGGGGGGGGGGCTTAATTACAAAGAGGAAGTGATCTACAGTTCCAGTGGGAATCAATCTCACCAAGACAATATAGTTTGGTAGTTTTTTTTAATTAAAGAAAGATAGAAGAAACTGTTCCCACAACTCATACTGATCTTTCCCACCAGAGTTTTACCAAGTACCAAGCAACCAAGCAACCAAGCAGTGGCTGGGACAATTCCTCCTCTGACACTGAACACTTCAAGAATTTCTACACCACAAAATACCATCTCCAAAAAATTGCAAGTGCTAAGCAGTCTGGGTGAATGGTTTGCTTGCTGACTGAAAGTGAAAAAAAATCAAGAAAATCCTAGCAAACTAACCAGAAAATACAACAAGTTACAGATGATCATAAATACTGCATGTGAAGAATAAAAACAGACACCATACAAAAGTCATTCTGATTATGTATGCCAGTTGGTGTCTACAGTGTATATATGCTCTACATTACACAAAGGTTATAGAAAAATACATTGATGTTTGAATACAGATCTAACAGGCACAAGAATATTTATGATGGTATAAAGTACAGTAGAATCCCCAAGAGGAAAAGTAGCTGGGAACATCAAACCTGCTTCTTCTGAACAACAAAAACCTCTCTTAAGAGAACTAACACACAAGGAAAGTGCACAGGGTGGATTTTAAAAGCTCGTCTTCAAAACGATTTTTAACCTGATCAGACTTCTTATATGACCTTGTCTCAGATGCATTTTAATCTTAACAGTTCTTTGAAGACCTTGATTTGAACACATTTTCATCTTATGTTCTTATACGATCTTGCCTTCAACACATTTCTATTTCAAAAGATGTTGTTGGGTTTTTGTTGTTGTTTTGTTGTTGTTGTGTGTTTTTTGGGGGGAGGAAGGGGGTGGGGTGGTGGTTAAGACATTGCCTTCAGCACAGTTTCATCTCAACAATGTTCTATAAGAACATGTTTTCATCTTAACAGAGTTCTCTTAAAGCCTTGCCTTGAACACACTTTCACTGTAACAGAATCTCGCCTTGAATACATTTTCTTTGTAACAGAATCTCGCCTTGAACACATTTTCACTGTAACAGAGTCTTGCCTTGAACACACTTTCACTGTAACAGAGCCTTGCCTTGAACACTCAAGGCCTTATTTGTAACATAATCTCGCCTTGAGCACATTTTCAGGGTAACGGAGTCCTTACAAAAGGGTCCCACTGTTGTCTGAGGCCCATGTCCCCTGCCATCTGTTGGTTCAGTAGCTTTCTAAATAGTAACAGTTTCCTGGCCTTCACACTCTAAAAATAAAAAATAAAATAAATAAAAAAAGGTCTGATTTCAGACCACTGGCTGAAAATTCCTATGACTGGTCTGCTTCATGAACACGATTCAACAACTAATACACCTGTCCTGCTGAAGTACACACCAGCCGACTAGTAAAGGAGGAACAGGTTTTTGATAAGCCCAACATTTAATCAACAAGCGCTTCCAAAGTACAAAGTCAGTTTGGTCAGGGGTAGGGGGAGGGGTTGGGGGAGCGTGAAATTTAGTCTGCCGCGTGACAGCAATCAGTTAAGAAACAGTTACACAACAGCTACCAGTTAAAGACGTTTCACACGTGGGAGTCAGTGGCAAAGTGAGGTATGAAAATGGCCCACAAGGTGGGTAGAGTTATTATCACAGGATGATAAGCAGATGTGCATATAGGTACAGATCTACGGATATACACGGTGGCCGGGTACAGACTAAGAGAACAGCACACAGCAAAGTGTGGACAGACAGTTAGCCAGCCGCTGTGCCCTTACCTTCCCGACGAGGGGGCTCCCAATCCGTAACATCTACATCTGATGAGTCGGGGAAACAATACTTTCATTACTTTTAAGAGTACTGACATCGCTTTATCAACACAGAAACCCACAATTTTCTCTCACTTTTCTCTCTCTCTGACCATGTCACTTTTCTCTGAACATTTTTTCCCCTTGTCTTTTTTTTCTTTTCTTCTTCTTTTTCTATTTGTCTTGCTCATGGGTGCTAGCAGGAATAGAACATCCACCGGGGAAGGGAAAGTATTCTATTCAAAGAAATCCGTTGTTCATTCTTTTGAAGAAGTACATTATTTGATTTCCTCACCTAGTCATCTTAATCCATACGAGTTTTGTTTCAAGCCAAAAGGTGGGGGTTGGGTTGGTGGACAGTCATCAATCAAGTGGAATTAAGGTGGAGAGATTAGGGGCCTATTTTAACAAACCCGACTTGCTCAAAAAGCAAACCAAAATAAAAACAACAGAAAACCACCAGATGTCAAATACATACATCCAAACAAAATCAGCTCTGACAACAAGGTGTACAATCCATCGGAACAGAAGATCACCAGTCAAGAGTGCGAATGGAAAAGCAAATAAGAAGTAGACGGCGAAAAAAGTAGTGCTTTGGTCATGCATCTTGTCAGTAACAACCTAGCTTGACAGCTGTTATCACTGCCAGTTACCTCAATATAGTAATTAGGTTTGCATATATATGTAGATTAATTAACAAGTACAGGATAATAGTCTATTATTAGCTTACATCTTGATCTGCTTGCTAACCCCACACATTGTGGCTGTGCATAGTTTACGTCTCATGATGAGAGCGAATGACTCGTACGCAAGACATTGGCTGTTACTTCCTGTGTAGGCAGGCAAGACAACGTAACAAAGCTGGGACAATACATGGGAGTTCAGGTACACATCTTCAAGCATCCAGGACCTTCAATCAATTTCAAGCAATCATGACCACCAACCAATCAAATTCAAGCCATCATAACAAGCAATCATGATCATCAACCAATCACATCAAGCCAAAGGCAGCAGCCAGACAGGAAACGGTAGTTGCTTGCTGGGGAAAAACTGATGAGCAGTGAGTGAAAATGAAAATGCTGACAACAACAAAGTATACACTTTTCTTTGCCTCTTGCACAAGTAACTGGCATAGTACGCTTTAGCACCACATCCGGGGGAGAATCCAAGAAAAAAAGGTCAGAATGCTCCGCATGACCAGATACTGTGGTCATCTTAGGATGTATTCCTCCTCAATGGGGTCATCTCAGCACAAGTTAATTGTGACTGGAGCCATCTTGAGATGTTCCTTGTGACTGGGGTCTTCCAGGACACATTACTTTGGACACATTCCTTGTGACTGGGGTTTTCCAGGACACATTATTTGTGACTGGGGTCTTCCAGGACACATTACTTTGGACACATTCCTTGTGACTGGGGTCTTCCAGGACACATTACTTGTGACAGGGGTCTTCCAGGACACATTACTTGTGACTGGGGTCATCCTGAGATACAGTACTTGTGACAGGGGTTATCTTGTGACACATTACTTGTGATTGAGGTCACGATGGGACACACAACCACTGGACATTCCAGGCTATAAGTACTGCGATACTCAAAGCAAAGGAATAAGGGAGACAATCAAAGCATTTACCACTGCCTGCGTCACTGCGAGAAGAACTGATGCGAGTGGCTGTAGGTTTCCGTACTGATCCCGTGCGCCTGCAACACACGCACAACACACGTCATTAAATACAACTGGCCAAATACACACATATAGTAAAACTAAAGAGGCCAAAAATACACCAACATGGACCTTGTATACCTGTGACACACACAAAGCACACACATATAATAAAACTAAAGAGGCAAAAAATACACAAATGTGAACCTTGTGTTCCAGTGACACACACAAAACATATATATAATAAAAACAAAAGAGGCCAAAAATACATAAACAGGGACCCCGTGTACCTGTGACACAAACAAACACACATAATAAAACTAAAGCGGCTGACACACACAAAGCACACACATAATAAAAATAAAGAAGCTAAAAATACACAAACATGGACCTTGTGTACCTGTGATATACACAAAAACGCAAAAACACAAAAACGCATATAATAAAACTACAGGCCAAAAATACATAAACATGGAACTTGTGTCCCAGTGACACACACAAAGCACACACATAATGAAAACAGAAGAGGCCAAAAATATACAAACATGGACCTTGCATACCTGTGACACACACAAAACCTTGCGCACCTGTGACACATACACAAAACACACATATAATAAAACTAAAGAGGCCAAAAATACACAAACATGGACCCTGTCTACACATACACAAAACACACATACAATAAAACTAAAGCGGCCCAAACTATTCATAAAGATGGAGAGCTCTTCACATCCCACAACTCACTCAAGTGTGCCATATTTTGGGGTGGATCTGTCCTGGCTGGCAGAGCGGGCGCGCTGTTTGCCCGGTCGCAGGCCCTCCGCGGAGTTGAGGGAATTGTTGGAAGACGAGTTGCTTAGCTCCCCTTGCAGCAGCTTCTGTTTGGACGGATCCAGGCTGTTCAGGAGCGCGTCGGCCTGGGACTTGAAGTGTTCCGCAAAACCCCAGAACGCTCTGTAAACAAGAATAGGTGGTTGGTGTTAGCGCTGTTACTTCCTTTGCTCCAGGATGCACTGTGAACAAGGAGTCAACCCTAAATGCCCTGCGAACAAGAACAGCTGGTGCCATTGCATATATATACCCAAGGACGCTCTGTGAACAAGGATTTAACCCTAGAATGCCTTGTGAACAAGCGCAGTTGGTGCCATTTAATTTCCACCTGGGATGAATAAAGTATGCTGTTGTTGCTGTTAACGTATACACCCAAAGATGCTCTGTGAACAAGCAGTCAGCCCCAGAATACCATCTGAACAGGTTTTCTTTCATCTACACCCTACCCCCACCCCACCCTTTCCCATACAGGCTCATATGCATGAGAATGGCCAGCCCTCAACATCACTGATACTCTGTAGAATGGAGTCCTGGAGGATGGCAATGTAAACTCCCCCCCCCCCCCCTTCACCACCACAATCACACAGACTTGTTTGCACAAAAATGCACTGGCCTTGGCATCAGCACCACCAGTGCTAAGTCAGATGGAGTCCTGCAGAATGGCAAACTTGTCTCAACCCCCCTTTTCTGATTCAGATTCAGATTTTTTTTATCCACCAAGTTTTACAACAAGAAAAGTGTCTTGAAAAGCAGTAAGCATCCAAACATAAGCAAACACCGACACTAGCATATATATCAACTAGTGCAGACTTACTTTCTTGCCTGTACCCTGGCCTCGGCGTCGGCATCACTGATGCCCCGTCGGATGGAGTCCTGGAGGATGGCGATGTGCTTCTCCAAGGTGTGGGTGCCCCAGGAGTGCAGCAGCTGGTTGAGGAACTCGCACGACTGTCTGCGGATCGGGTTGGACTTGCTGGCCATGTTGCTGGTCACGATGGGGATGAGGCGATTTGTGTGAACATACTGAAAGGGCAAAGCGCACGCAGTAAAGCATCAACCGTCATCCTACGGATTCTGAAGTAGCCAAACCATTCTGGGGAACTTGCACTATTCATTTTTCAGTCTTTTGCCCCATCCTCTCACATTTACAGGAACTTATTCTTCTGCTCATGTCACCTCTAGTTCTATCTCTCACATTCACAGGAACTTCCTCTTTTCAGCCTCTATTCATGTCAGTCTGGCTCTCACATTCACAGGAACTACCCTATTCATTTCACTATCTAGCTCAATCTCCAACATTCACAGGAACTTCCTCTATTCATTTCAGTCTCTAGCTCAATCTCTAACATTCACAGGGACTCCCTCTATTCATTTCAGTCTCTAGCTCAATCTCTAACATTCACAGGGACTCCCTCTATTCATTTCAGTCTCTAGCTCAATCCAACACAGGGACTCCCCTATTCATTTCAGTCTCTAGCTCAATCTCTAACATTCACAGGGACTCCCTCTATTCATTTCAGTCTCTAGCTCAATCTCTAACATTCGCAGGGACTCCCTCTATTCATTTCAGTCTCTAGCTCAATCTCTAACATTCGCAGGGACTCCCTCTATTCATTTCAGTCTCTAGCTCAATCTCTAACATTTGCAGGGACTCCCTCTATTCATTTCAGTCTCTAGCTCAATCTCTAACTTTCGCAGGGACTCCCTCTATTCATTTCAGCCTCTTGAACTCTCACCAACTATTTCAGTCTCCTGAGCTCTATGTCTCTCTCTGCTTCTGCGGCGGAGTCTGGCTGCTAGCTTCTGGCAATGTACACTCTGTAGAAGAACAAACATGCCTGCACGCTGCAAATCATCTCATCATCATTGCCACGACTGACCTGAATGATGAAGCGGATGCAGACACAGCCAGAGGTGGCCATGATTTTAGCCGAGTTGGGGATGAGGACGAAGAGGGCAGGGAGAACAGCCTCTGCAAAGCGGTCCATTTTGTTGGTCAGCTGCTGGGCCATGTACCTGCAACACAGTCCGGGTCATGCCCTCAGTTCACTTCAGTTCAGTTCAAGATGGTATCTATGCACTCAGAAAAGCCCACATCCACTCCACCCCGTCTCTCAGAAGTTTACCCAACACTGCCTGTGAAAGGGTTCCAATGTTCGTCTGAATGTCACACCCTCACTCAGTCAAAGTCCACAAATCAGTCTGTCGATCCCAGTTCAGTTCAAGGTGGTATCTATGCATGCAAAAAAAGCCCATATGTGCTCCACCACATCTTTAAGAAGATTGCCCGAAGTTGCCTTTGAAACAGTTCCAGTGTTCATCTGACTGACAATGGCCCTTTCTGGTCCTTTCAAGGAAGATCATGTGGTTGAGTCTTGCTTTACGTCCACAGAAACTGTAGGCTTATGAGGGATGGGAGCCTAGGACGGCCACCTCGACTTTCAAACAGCTCCTTAGCTCTGAAAGAAGATCACTGAGTGCTTTCCTCTTTCTATGCCTCACCCCTCCAGGTGATCCATGGTGTGGTATCTTGGCTTTGTGCCCACAGCCTTTGTGTCTCAACCTCCTTAACATTTCATATCTTCCAAGATGCAAGACACTTGTGACGGTTGCTTTGCCCTCCAGTCTATCTGCTCAATCATTTGACACCAGTATGTCCAGGACAGTTCATCGACAAAGCCACTATATCCATCAGTCTGTCAAAGTCACCTAACCATCCGATTAAAGACACCACATCGGTTATTGTCTGCCAAACACCAAATCAGTTATTGTCTGTCAGTCACCTAACCATCCAATTAAAGACACCAAATCAGTTCCTGAATCAAAGTCTCCAAACCAAACACTCAGTCAGCCATCAAATCCAATTTGTGAATGCCACTGTGACCTTGGCATCAGGTCAAGGTCACACACTCAGTACCAAAACATAAAGTTTAATAAACATTACCTATCATCATGCAATCCTTGAAAAATCTCACTCACACAGTCTCCACACAAAAAAAGTCCATACAACTTTATAAGTTTTTGTTATGAAAAAAGGAAAGAAGGCTTCATGGGTGGACAAACACCCAGCATCACTAGTGCTCATCTGGCTTCACACATGATACAAGTATCAGAGGAACAAGAATAACAGAAGCAAAACGATGCAGGTTGTCCACACACACACACACACACACACACACACACACACACACACACACAAGCGCAATACACCACCATGACAACTTACGCGATGGTGATGCAAGCTTCGCGCACGACCTGTGACCTGAGGTCCTTGACCCCCATGATAAAGCTGGGCTCCAGGACCCTCAGCTGTTGGGGAAAGTCATCAAGGTCAGCCGCCCCATTCATGATCAAGGCTCGTAACAGCTTAAACTGAAACACAAAAGCAGATCACCATCATACCACTGCTGTTCTTGCTGGGACCACAGAGCAGGAGTGGCCAGAGCCAGCTGGCAAATTCACACCATCACACCCATGGTTTTTGTTGTTGCAATCTCCAGTAAACCAAATTCCCTCCTTTTCCCTTTTCCTTGTCTGTTTCTGGTTGTGTTTTTTGTTTGTTTCTATGTTTCTTCCAGTTTGTTTTGCTATTGTTTTGAAGTCCCATCCGCAAAAGAAGATGGAGGAGGAGGAAGAAGGAAAAGAGAATCTTTGAAGGAGACAGAATGAGTAAGTAACGCAATGCAGGAAGAAGAAAAAAAGGAGAAGAAAAAAAAGAGAGGAGAGTGACTGACTGAACTTTTATTACACAAGCATAAAGGTTTTAGGCATGAATGCCTGTTGGGCAACATGTCTTTAATACAATTACAACACAACCAAACCGTACGACAAAAGTGAATTAAAAACCAAAACAAAAGTGAGGAGGGAGGGAGAGAGAGAGAGAGATGAATGAGGAGAAAGGAGATGTGAAGAAGGCAATTCAAAACAACAGCAACACAAACAAAGAAACAAAAACAAAAAGCCTCACATTGTCGATGCGTTTCTCCCAGTCTTGATTGGGGTCCGACATGACAGCGTTGACCTTGGATATCTGATCAGATATGTCCCGGGTCGAGAACACCTGTAAAAAAGTCAGCGCATTGCTTTCAGCTGTAAGCAAGTTTTGCAATAGGTATGCATGGATTGGGAGATGGAGACCAAGCCACAGGCTGCATCCCATCATCAAACTCAAATGGAACTAATTACAATAAACCCTCTCCATTATCAGCCGGACACGTAATTCAATAGTAATAATACTCATACTAATAATGTATTCTTTTGTGTTATTTCTCCAAACTGGAGCACATAGCCCATTACAAAGCAAAGAACTAAAACCCAGTCAAAACAAACTATCATGAACAGGCGCATGTGCGCACACACACACGCACGCACGCACGCACGCACGCACGCACTCACACACACACACACACACACACACACACACACACACACACACACACAACTGAGTCAATAGGATAGCTTGAAGAGGTGTGATTTACAAGCACATCCAAAAGCCAAATATGACAATAACAAAATTCACATCAGATTATGTGTAGCTACTGCAAAATCTCCCAGTTTGCAAAAAGCACACCACTTGCGACTGATCAGCATTTTGTCAAACAAAACTCTGTCCACTGTCATATAACATTTCAACAATGCAAAATGATGTGGACACACACAAAGCCTGATGCCAGAAAAACACGGTGAACCAAGTGCAGACTGACCTTGACCTTGGGAACATCCTCAAAGGACTTGATGAAGAGTTCCTCATCCACTGCCCCTGCAGCTGCTGCCGTGCTGGCTGTAACAGACACAGGCACAACAGGTCATTACCATTGCAGAAGCTGGATTTAACACAGGAGCAATGCACCACCACTCTGTATACACAGGCACAACGGGTCATTACCACTGCAGGAGCTGGATTTAACACAGGAGCAGCGCTGCAGTGCACCGCCACTCTGTATACACAGGCACAACGGGTCATCACCACTGTAGGAGCTGGATTTAACACCGGAGTAGTGAACACCATCGCTCTGGACGCAGACACAGGCCCATCACATTATTATGACTGTTGGGCTGCAGCAGTGAGCCATGGCAGGTTATACTAGGGACACCACTTATCGTCACGTGTCTACCACAAAGGTAATGAAGAATGCCTGCAGTCGCACTCACACCCAAGATGGGTCCTCGGAGACGAGCTTAATGTCATGTCAAAATAATCTGTGGCAAACCTATTCAAGGCACAATTCTTTCAAGGCAGTTCTTTAAGAACAAGATTTGCTGTTGATGCCATGTAGATTAGTTTATGACAAGGCAGGATGATACACAGCCCAGCGGGGAAATGGTCTCAACTGACTACAAGTAACAAGAAGTACAACAGAACTGTCATCTCTTTACTCGAGTATTGGTACCCTGCAGCAGTTCCAGAGAGCGAAAGCTGCAATGAGCAACCATTAATCCGTAACCAGAGCACATCCACCTTTTTCCCTTTGTCAGGAATGAGGGGGAAATCTTTGCTGTGATAGAAACTGGTTGCTTGTGAAGCATAGCCGTTGTTTATGAACAAGAGACTGAAACCAGGGAGATGAAAGACCACATGTCTGGCATGACCAAGACCACCTGTCTCACATGCCCACCTTTAGGTGCTGGTCATTCAAAATCAGAGTGACAGCAATTCTGTTTGATGCCCATATCATAGTCATGGCACAGGCCAAATAAAACAGAGCAGGACAGGGGTGGGGGATTCAGGCCATGAACCGACCACTCACCCACTCCTTGCCCTCAGAACAACAGAATTAAAGCATCAAGACCCAGGCTGCAAAGGGACTTCGCATACATGTGCTCGTAAGCTGTAGGACAGCTAGCAACAACTGTTTGAATTTGGACTTTTCATGCTTTTTTTCACAGGAAGCATACTTTTTTAACATGAGCACTAAATCTCTCTTCAAAATACATCTCAGGAGGAACAGCTTGCACAAGCAGTACAAAGTCTTTTGCAGGGAAAGGGTTAACCGTAATCAAAACAAAGATAAATCTATCTGTAAACTGTATCATGCACAGCCAATTTTAACACAGCTGTCTACATAACCCCCCTTCACTTTTTTTCTTCTTCTTTTTTTCTCTCATTCAACAAAGCCCCTTAACCAAGCCAAAGAGAAAGGGTTAAACTTAGTCAAAACAATGATAAATCTATCTGTAAATTATACCATGCACAACTAATTTTACCACAGCTGTCTATATATATATTTATTTATTTTTAACTTCACTTTTTTTCTTCTTCTTTTTTTACTGATTCAACAAAGCCCCTTCCAAAGGGAAAGGGTTAAACTTAGTCAAAAACTGTAAACTGTACCATGCACAACCGCTTTTACCATAGCTGTCTATAACCCCCTTCACTTTTTATGTGAGTCAACAAAGCCCCTAAAACCATCACCTGCAGGCCAAGAAGAAGGAGAAGAGCTATGCACCAGTGGCCCCTAAGGTGACCAGACAAGACCTGAGTCTGGCTGCACAAGCAAACCAGCCTCCCACAGGCACAGAAGTGATGAGGGATGGAGGGGGGTGACACAGGAGTTGTGAGAGACATGAAGGTCAGCCTATGAGGACCATGCAAGTAAGGTGGAGATCCAGAGTCATACACCCAAGGGACACACACACACACACACACACACACACACACACACACACACACACACACACACACACACACACTCTCTCTCTCTCTCTCTCTCTCTCTCTCTCTCTCTCTCTCTCCTCTCATCTCACTCACTCACTCACTCACTCACTACTCACTCCACTCACCACTCCCTCTCTCTCCTCTCTCTCTCTCTCTCTCTCTCTCTCTCTCTCTCTCTCTCTCTCTCTCTTCTCTCTCTCTCTGACACACACACACACACACCTCTCTCTCTCTCTCTCTCTCTCTCTCTCTCTCTCTCTCTCTCTCTCTCTCTCTCAAATACACTCTCTCTCTCTCTCTCATCTCTCACTCTCACTCACTCCACACACACACACACACACACACACACACACACACACACACACACACACACACACACACACACACACACACACACACTACTCACTCACTCACCACTCACTCACTCACTCACTCACTCACTCACTCACTCTCTCTCTCTCTCTCTCTCTCTCTCTCTCTCTCTCTCTCTCTCTCTCTCTCACACACACACACACACACACACACACACACACACACACACACACACACACAGAGTTCTGAACAGTTGCAGGTGCACAGCAAACAACAACATACATGCTATGTTTGTGACTACTACTACTAGATCTATGTCATCCTGAGAAGAAGGTTTCCATTCCAGCAGTAGTCCAGGCAGAGCTTACTGAGGGTGTCTCTCACTCTTGAACTCTATCAGCTGGTCTTGCTGTTGCTGAGAAAGCCAACTTCATAAACCTGAACATTCTGCTGCACTTTCTGGAATAGCTGTCTGTCTGTCTGTCTGTCTGTCTGTCTGTCTGTCTGTCTGTATGCCTCTCTGTCTGTCTGTCTGTCTGTCTCAGGCCCAAATGATGGGTATGGGGATGGGATAGCCACAGAAATGATCAAGTCAGAATCAATGTTGTATCTCACAGAAAAACCCTGGAACCAAAGCAAGCCAGCACTGGAGGTCTTCAGACAAACATGCATGAGAACAGGTGATGATGAGAAGACTTGCATCAACCAAGACAAATGCAAAAGTGACAGAAAACCAACACAGCAAATACAAGAATACATTAACAATTATTCCCACGAAACCGCTCACACAGTCCAAACTCATTTCTCAGGGGAGAAAATAGAAAGGTGAATGACTGTTACAAAAGAAGACACATTTTGCACAAAGATGCATTCCAGTCAAATTGCAAAGGAAGGAAATCATTTTCATAGCACCCCAGAAGATGCCACTGGGACACCAAAAGCACAATGCACAGACATGAAAAGTTGTGTGTGTGTGTGTGTGTGTGTGTGTGTGTGTGTGTGTGTGTGTGTGTGTGTGTGTGTGTTTTAAGGAGACACTGTTCTTTTGGGTAACCATGTTCACTTCACAGCTGGGCAGCTGTCTGTCAAAGCTCGTGTCCATTGCATTTCCTTTCACAAATCATCAAATCAAATGACATCAATTTGTGACTTAGACATGAATGATTAAACCATGAAGACCCCGAGTTGGCCATGAAAACCCCTAGTTCCCCCCCACCCCATGTGACTACATCAAGAACAGAATTGACAGAGACAACTGCAGCATAGATGAGGCTTAGAACACACAAAAACAGACATGGGAACTGATTCGAAAAGAAAAACAGAGAAAAAAAATTATCCACAGAAAGTCAGTTTCACTGCCGTGAAAATTTGCATTTTCACGGACAATTCCCATGCCTGGAAGACAAAATTAAATAATTAAATGTCCATATGCCCTTCAGAAACACTCCTTGCTTCTCTCACTTCTCTCACTCAAGGGGGGTTCCACTCAAATTTTGAAACCAAACAGGCACATATAACAAAGAAGAAAACCACAACACCAAACATGTGGGATGGACAACGGCAAGCATAACAAGGGGAGGGTGACCACACCACCACTGTTGCACCAGGCAGAAACTGCACCGTTACACCACAATGGGATCCAAACCACAGTTACGCCACATGGGCACACAGTCCCCCTGTGTGGTTACCTGAGCGACGACGCTTATAGGCCAGGTGAGCAGCTAGCGATCGCATGCGCAAAAGAACAACAACATGAACAGTGATTGGTCGGAACAGGATACGACTGTACATAGGTTAAAGCAACAACACTTGAATAATGATGGAGAATTATGCCCATCTGCATCAGTAGGACACAGAGAATGAGGCCACATAAGCAGAAATGTAATGTGTAAAATATATCTCTCTCTCTATATATATATATATGTACAATTACACCACAGCATTATAAAAACAGGGTTGTATCACATATATGGAATATTATATGAAAATTGGAATACAAAAGATCAAGCATGTTGACCAAGAAACAGATGGGTATATATATTTACGCATACAATGTACTGGTCAGTTGAAGAGTTTATGGCAACAGAAATTATGTGAATATGGATCAAACACCAAAACTATAAAAAGAAAATTAGTGGTGAAATACAAAATAATACATTAAAGACAGTAAATCACTTCGGACAAGTCATACCAAAGAACTTTTAAGATCATTCCTGCCAGTTGTCCTTGCACCTGTTTTGGGAGGTTTTGCTAGTTATGAACAACACTGTGCCAAACAAGAACACCAGAAGAATTAGCCTATCAGTGGCACTGCTTAGGAGTAGAAGCAGAAAGGGAGGAAAAATCCACTTTACTCCCGAAACAGCAGCAAGAGTCCTGGTGATCTCACCTCTGATAGGCAGCTGGGAGGATGTTTGTTTTTGCTTCTTCTTCTTCCTTTCTTTTTCTTTTTTTTTTCTTGGGGGAGGGGGGAGGGCCCACAGGTATGGAGAAGATGGAGAAGAACAAAGATTTTAAAAATATACTTCTTTTTTTTTTAAAGGGGGGAGGGGGGGGGGGCACTAATTTGTTCAAGAGCAATGCCTGCCAATGAAAGCACAGAACATGCTAAGAACCAAAAAAATCCCAACCAGCATGGCATTTCCTTGCTCTCCTCCCACTGCCCCCCCAGCTCAAGTCTTACAAACTGAAGCCATCTCAGTTTGCTGCTTGGGGCTATCTCAACAAAGTGCCTTGATCTACCAGGCTTGGGAAAGCTTAAAACAGTAAACAAACCAGTCCAGACCACTGACCCTGTCATGTTCAGAGGCCTCCCCCCCCCCCCCCCCCCTCTTGGCGATGTTACCTTCGGGAAACACTGCTAGAAGTCAGGGGTGAGTGACTTCACCTAGGATCCACTGACTGCATTATACACAAGATGATTACAAAAATTGGCAGGACTGGCACACTGATACTTTCAGACATGAGATTAGGACCGCATAAAATTAACCTAGCTATAGACTCCGCCTCCTAAATTTTCTATCCTAACACATCATGACAGTAGGACTTGCAGTCTTTCACAGCTTCAAAACAATGTGTTTACAGGCTTCAAAACAATGTGATTAAGGGCAACAGTCTAGATGATAGATGGCATGTGTGCTGGAGGCAACGACCCTATAGTAATAGTACTGTAGTAGCTGCACAATCCTTGCTGGAGTCCTCACCTTTAGGAGACCTCATCCTCTGTGGGTATCCGCTGAATCACAAACTGACTTAGCAGAACCACCTCAGCGAAAATTGTTGGAGACACACCGCATTAACCTTGAAGATAAAATTAATGAGTCCCCGCCCCCCCACAGTGGCGTTCTTAATCTTATCACTTCTTTATTCACTCTTCGTCTTCAGTACACTGCAGCAAACTGTACCACAATCGTCCAACTTATCCCCTTCATAACTGACCCCAGCAGAAGCACACCCTACTCCTTCCGAACAAAAACAAAAACAAAACACAGTCACAGAAAACAGATTTCCCCCTTCTCTAAACCCTACACCACAACTCCCGAAAACGAAAAGACGGCCATCCTGACACTGGGAATTTAGCAGTGGTGCGTCCTGGTGGAGAAGACAGTTTGCCGGTAAGGTCATATAAAGGATCAGCTAAGGACACAAGCCGAGCTGTCCGCCTCCCGGTTCAGCCGTGTAAGCTAGCGGCATCAAAGGAGCAGACGACATACGAACTCCACACCTACTGAAGGGACAGACCACGACGTTGACAGTCTTGGGGACATTCTCCACCTCACCTGCCAAAAGGGCAACGAAGTAAATAGCTTGGTGTTTTACGCCCAGTCAACCAGTATGGTTATATCAGAGCGACACGAAGGCAGGCAGGCACCCCAAAACACGAAGCCTAAAGGGGAACACCCCGACACTGGCAGTCTTGGGGCCAGTCTCGTTCCTGATTAATTCTCTTGCAGAAACTCAGTACAAAACTCATGACACACAGACCATGAATATTCCCCATCAACTGAACAGCAAGGAAAAATTATCGCAGTTAAACTAATACAAGTATGCTTGAGTGTAAGGGCAACAGCACTGTGCAGACATTACAACAACTGTAACCACAATGTAAAGCAAGCTGTCCGAGTCGGACCGACAAACACAAAACACCGACACCTGTCCAAACATCTGACCTCCACAAACACTCAAATAGGATGAAGACAAAAGCAACCTGAACAAACAGAAAAAGGAAGCGGGATAAACAGGAAAAGAGGTGCGTTTTTTAATGACCACTCTGACAACCACAGGTTCCTTTTTCTGGATGGATTCATTATCACAACACTGGGATTCTGTTTCTTTGCTTCTCTCCAGGGGAACCTGATGTTGATTAGTCATGTCAAGAAAGATGGAAGGGGGGTGGAGGGGGAGGGGGGGGGACTCTTGGAAAAAGCCGAGTGCACTGCGAGAATGCATCAAAATAGCTCTTTACACACAAAGGTGACAGAACAAAATGGAGAAGCCACGTGGACAGAGAGAATGCCTCATATAGCTTTCTACGTGCATTACAAGATGACTGATCAAAAAGAAGAGGCCAAGAAAAGCTTATTTTCAAAATAAATTTTATAGATTTTAATTTAATACTTGGTGTGTGTGTGTGTGTGTGTGTGTGTGTGTGTGTGTGTGTGTGTGTGTGTGTGTGTGTGTGTGTGCGCGCGCATGTGTTTTTCCTTTCAGTGTTGTGATGCAACAAACAAAAGAATGAACTATGACCTAGCGTCAACGAGTATCCAAAGGTGTGACCATGGGTCCAGTTTTCCCCCTTTCACAATGTCCACAAGCCTGACGAGCGAGTGAGCCGGGCTGAAGCTGTAGGTCCTGTGAGTGTCGTGAACTAGGGTCGTGCAGGCCTGTCGGCCCACTCGGGAAGAGTGTAAAACAATTCATTGCCTGGTTTCTAGGCACTGTCACTCAACAGCCCAGCCGCTGTATACACACCAACACTAGCATTCCAAACAAGAAGCGGGGATGGCAGATAGTTAACTTTTGCTACAAACATCATTTACAAGCTGAAGATCAACACTGACTGCTAGCGTGGTGTGTGCGGCTGTGAGGTTTAACTCTCTCCTAACTTTGGCTTTCAGATATGAAGCACAGCTCTGTGCATTTTTACTGTTTGTATAATAAGGTGACAGGAGTGGAATTTACAAAAGGTAACTACTCCTTTCTTTCTTTCTTTCTTTCTTTTTTGGCGGAGGTTGGTTACAGTCTCATGTTTCGAATCAAATGCACACTTTTGTTGTTGTTTTTAACAAAAGAAGGCTGGTGGAAGCACGAGAAAAGACAAAAGGGCGAGTCTCTGCCTTTTTCTGTTTGTTTGTTTTTTCCTTCCCCTTCATGAAAAACATCCATTTTTTGTGGGGGTTGTGAGCAAGCAGCAGTCCTGTGAAAGTCAGTCACGGGGCAGAAGAGGGGCCAACGTGCTCCAGCCGTGTAACATCCCTGTAGTTGTGGGGAAGGGGCCTGGCTGTGACAGGATGACACAACCACGCTAACAACTGCTTTCTGCCCCCCCCCCCCCCCCTCCCACAAGCTCTTATTCATCTTCCTCATGCACTGCCCCCCAACCCAGTGAACGCTTTCCTCCTTTAAGTGCATACTGCTGTCAAAGTGACTGTGGCCGAAACAATCCCTGCTTCAGTCCGAACCGACTGTGGCCGAGAGATCCCACCACACTTACTGCATCGTTTTCCTCTCGAAACAACACAACGTACAGTGGTATTGACACTTTCAGTTTCACTCTTTCTTTGTTCTCTTCCGCCCCACCCACCTTCTCCCTCCTCCACCAGCTGTTTGCTTTAAAAAAAAGTTTGTGTGGAAAAGTGACTCTTACTAGAGAATGAAGACTGTCTGAGACACACACAGAGAAAAAAAGATTATTGGCAATGGAACAGTCGCATACCAAAATAGCTGGAGAGGTAAGAAGTGCACCATGATAGGCTAACACAGATTAGGTGGGTTTTTTGGCACTCTTACCCAGCAAATGGGGGGGGGTGACTGAATGAACTCGGGCAGGCGGTGCTCACAGACTTTTGTCTTGAAGCCAGTGTGTCCAAGCAAAGCACACTTACTATTTGAAGCAGTCATAAAAAGCATTATATAGCACAAATCTAAACTTCAGCGGCGCACACTAGCAGGGCTGCAACTCTGCATACATGTACAAGGCTCATCTGCATCAGAAGGAACAGGAGCACAGGTGTCCAGCCATTGTCTATACCTCCTGGGACACTCCACCAAGGCTGGGCCTGCTACCACCCCTATCTCTTTGCCTGCCTACCCCCCCCCCCCCCCCCCTCCCCCCCACACCCACCCTTTTTCTCTTTTTTTTCACCATTACCCGGAGGTTAAAAATATAAAAATTAAAAGAAATAAAAAGGCAATCCATGTATCACTTCCCCCCCCCCCCCCCCCCCCCCCCTCCCGCAAGTCCTTCAAAACCTATCAACAGGAACAGCGCAGGAGAACATCACAGTTGTTTATTAGACGCAGAGGTGTATGTTGAATGGGCTAGGAAGGCAAACACAACTGGAGGAAGTGGCGGATTCACAGACACGGAGCACACCACACAAAACAGTCCACTGAGACTGGACATACAATAAAATGGTTTGTTTTCATTCTGATTCCACCCCCACCCCCCACCCCCCAAAAAAAATTACAAAAATTCAGCCCTCAAAAGAAGGCACAAGCAAATGAATACAGTACAGGTAAACACAAAAAAGATGGAAGAAACAGAAACAGTAAAAAGTGTGTGTGTTTGCATGCGTGCGTGCGTGCGTGGGAGGTGAAGCAGATGATACGGCTGCTAGGACTCACTGGAAGAGGAGGTTCTGGAGGAGGAGATGCCCTTGGTCTTGGAGGAGGAGGTGGAGCCGGGAGCTGGCCCCTTCCTGCTCTGTGGCACCTTGGTGGACTGGGGCTTGGCGAAGTCCACCTCATCTTCACACCCGCGTGACGGCGCTGAAACACACACACATGCCGATGGTCAGATGCGGCCTCGAATCACCCGTCTCTTAAATACACTGTTCCTCTTACAGTGGCTGGGTGCACTGACAAGATGTCTCCTGAAAAATCCTATACCTCTTCACACCCGTGCACTACGGCTTCAAATCACCCGTCTCTTAAATATACTGTTCGTCTGGCAGTGGCTGGGTGCACTGACATGATGTCTACTGAAAAATCCAATCCAATCCAATACAGTAAAATACAATACAATATAACTTTATTGCCAAGTGTCAATACAGTGATTACACTTCACACCCGTGCAAAGGGTCTCCTGAAAAATCTACCGATCTTCACACACGTGTGACGGCGCTGAAATGCACGGACATCCAGACGGCCAGCGTGCAGTCTCCAATCACCCAGAAACCCGTTTCTTACAGCGTCAGTGTCGCAGCAGCTGGGTACAATCCGTGTGAAGGCGCTATTTTGAAAACGCACAGACTTATTAAAGACCGCCATTAAAGTTGCTGAACGCCGCGTTGTCTCTGTAGAGGTACTGGCGGGGACCGCGATCACAGGAAGTAGGGGACAGAGGGAGACTATACCTAACGCTACGCTGTCACCACCAACCTTACGGTTTCTGTGGACGTTAAGCACCATGTTTACTTCACCACCAGAATGATCCTGCATTGAGAGAGAGAGAGAGAGAGAGAGAGAGAGAGAGAGAGAGAGAGAGCTTTCTAACTTGAAAACTTTCTAACTCGAAAACTTTCAAACTCAAGGGTAGTAGCACTGGGTCCATCTGGACCTAACTGCCTGTCCTTTTTTCTTCTTCTTTTTTTCAGAAGAGAGGTCGTGCAGTGCTCCAAACTTGTGAAACACTTGTTCCCTCTGCCAAGCAGAGACTCTTTGAGCCCAACTGTGCCGATAGCCGACTGTCTCCCTTTGCCTTATCTAAACAGGTGCGGCAGCAGCAGCAAGCCCCGTGAGGAGCTGGGGCTCCTCTTCACTCGGCGGGACGGGCGGGGAGAGAGGGGCAAACTGAAAGGAACATTCACCGTCGGAAAAGACCTGCAAAGGTGGCTGCGGGCCGGTGAAGGAAGCATTCTAACGCATCGTCAGCACCACCTACTTACTAACTAACCACCCAGGTGATGGAGAGAGAACTGATTTTTCACGCCCTGTAAACCATCTACCCGGGTGAATCTGGAGTTGATCAGAGTCGGGTCAAGAGAGATGAAGGGAAGCGGGGTGGGGGGTAAACAATCTGTAGTTCTCGGGAAAAGCCGCGTGGACAGAGAGAATGCATTAAATAGCTCTGTACATGTATACAAAGATGACTGAACAAAATGGAGAAGCCGCGCAGACAGAGAGCATGCATCAAATTGCTCTTTACATACAAACTGACGACTGAACAAAATGGAGAAGCCGCGTAGACAGAATGCATCAAATAGCTCTCCACGTGTATACAGGATGACTGACCAAGAAGTAGAGGTCAGGAAAAGCCAATCTTCTAAATTTGTGTGAAGGAACATGAAAGGTATAAGGGAGGAAGAGGAAAGAAGAAATTAGCAAGACGGGTGGATGAAAGGCTGGAATTCTTCACACGTGCAGCACATACATTTTCATTCATTTCTTGATCAAAGGTAGAAGGAAGGCTCACAGACGAAGGCATGAAGGAAGATGGAAAGAATGCGGAACGAAGGAACAATGAATGAAGAATGGAGGACAAAAGTCGAACGGGGATTTAACTTACTCGGATAAAATAATAAACAGACAACAGTAGCATAGAAAGTCACTGACGGTAAAAGTCAAGCAGTTAACTACGGGGTTAAGCACGGATTTTGTATTCTATGGTACTATGGCTCCTATCAACTAACTACAGATTATCCTGCACAAATGGCTGGTTGTTAATAGTATAACTTTGTGTTTTGCACTTCCAACACACACACACACACACACACACACACACACACACACACACACACACACACACACACACACACACACAAACCGAAAACCGTAAGTAAAAAAGAAAGAAGGATAAGACCAAGATATTATCAATTTTTTAGTTTCAAGAAGCAGAAGACGGAGAAGGCAGTTTGGGTTCAGAGAGTATACACGTATTAATTCAGTGATGTCACCTGACAAAGTCAGGTCGTGTAACACGGAGAAGTAAGCGCCCTTGTCCTGGGTGACCTACTTCCTCGCATTGTCCTTGAGGCACTGGCTCGCCCGCTGGTCTGCAGAATAAAGACCAGCGCTGGCGTGTTCTTTTCCCTGTATGTGCAGCACGCCAACTCATTTGCATGCCTTTGTTCGCGTAACGCTGGGGACAGTTTATTGCTTCCTAGACCCATAAAACGGAAAACTTAGGAATGTTGATTGATGCGCGTTAACGCCGCGCCGGTATGGTTGATGACGACCCCCCCCCCCCCCCCTCTCATTCAGGCAACGTTGTACTATAATTTTGGTTTACAACGTTGTGTCATCATAGCATGGAAACACAAGAGATAAAATGCATGTGTGTTTGCACATAGATGGTTTGGTTCTTGACGACTTAACGTCAACTCTGACCACCCCCCCCCCCCCCCCCCACCCAATTTGTTCTTGTTCACAAACGAATCGTGAGCTCTGCTCCAAGCAGACGGATCGGATGACAGCAGGTACGTATCCACCTACTGTCTTATATCTATTGTCTGGTGACAGACGCACACGGCCAACTGGAACACACACACACACACACACACGCACGCACGCAAACAAACAGAGACAAAAGTAGCGGGGAGGAGGGGGGGGGGGAGCGGGGCGGCAGACAGATGGAATTCAGACAATGACCGAAAGACAGTGGGACGGGGAGATTGGGGGGGGGGGGGGGGGGGGCAGAGAGAGAAAGAGAGAGACAGACACAGAGAGAGAGAAAGACAGACACGGAGAACCAGAGACAGAGAGAGAGACAAAGACAGAGAGAGACAAAGACAGGGAGAGAGAGAGAGAGAGAGAGAGAGAGAGAGAGAGAGAGAGAGAGAGAGAAGAGAAGAGAGAGCCCAACCTTCAGCACGCGGGTGGCACGGCAAGGTACGGTAACGATATCCGGACATGAAAAAAACACTACAGCAACTCCACCATCAAAGCACAAGGCCAGGAAACGCAGTCCGCCACCATCAGACACACACCACGTACCCCGCGACCTCCAACAGGACACACTCAAACACACAGTTCCACAGTCCACCCAACAGTTCCAGACTGAGACTGAGGCCTGGCACACGACGCCAGAGTAGGTATGGGTATATAGCTAGCTGACTGGCGAAAGCAATGCCACTGTTTACAAGCCTCGGCCCTCTCATGCAGCAAGTATGCCCCTGTATGGGGTATTAATCTACCCGCACTGTACCGGCGGCCAGTGACGCATGTTTCGGTGACAGTGCACGGGCCACAACAGGCACTGTAAGAGTGTGTTTTTCTTCCCCACCCACACGGAAGGAAGACGGGCAGGGCTGGAATGGGGACAGGGTGCGTTAGGGTGGCCTGCAGTGTTGGTATTGTCAAATCGGGCTGAAATCAAAGACTGCTTCCCAAACGTCCACACATACCCACTACACCCCCCCCCCACACACACACACACAAGGAAGAAAACAAAAAAGGCCCAAACACCAACTCCCCCACGCTTTATAATAATAACGTTATTATTTATTATCATCATCATCGTTGTATATGTTGTTGTTGTTGTCACTCTAGTGGTCTAGTGGTTATAGCTGTAGGGAAACGGCTGCACACGCTACCTTCTCACACCGCCCTGGGTGAGCCACAGTTATAATTAGCTGAGGAACGCTGCCTTACAAAACAACAACTCTAAGACAGTGACCACCACACTTCTGTCCACTGACAGAACTGACACGACTGTTTCAGTACCACGAGGAGTGCCAGAACTCTACAAACACCGGCTGGGGGGAGTGGGGGGGGGGGGGCCGAAAGCCCTGACGTCAACGACTCCGCAACAAAAACCAAACCAGTCAATCAACCCGCAACCACCCACCATCCACCAATCCACCAAAACCACCCGTAACATTCCAGTGGCGAGGAAGGCGCGAGTGAAGCCAAGGAACTCCGTGCAGCCCCACACCTATTAAAGGTCACGCTGGAACAAGCAAGTCGGGCGGGCGGGGATTTGGCCACTCACCTGGTCTAAAGAGGGCATGCTAATCACAGGTGAGGGAGGGGCGCAGGGGAAGGGGGTGGCGGGTGGACTAACTGCTACAAAACACTTAAGCCCCGAATTCCCCACCTCAGCAAATGACTAATCATACGGCTGAGGGGATCAAAAACACACACACACACACACACACACACACACACACACACACACACACACACACACACACACTCTCTCTCTCTCTCTCTCTTTCTCTCTCATCACAGGTGAGAAGGGAGAGGGAGGAACAGGGGGGAAGGAGGGAGGGAGGGCGGGGTGGGGGGGGGGGGGGCTAACTGCTACAAAACATGAGCCCCGATTTCCCCACCTCAGCAAATGACTAATCATACGGCTGAGGGGATCAACACTATACACACACACACACACACACACACACACACACACACACACACACACACACACACACGCACACACACACACACGTTCCCTCCCTCTCTCTCACACATACACACACGTGTTTGTTTGTTTCTTTCTCTCTCTCTCTCTCTCTCTCTCTCTCTCTCTCTCTCTCTCTCTCTCTCTCGTTGAGATCATATTTTTGACACTCAGTTGATATTTTGCCTTTGTTTGCCCCGACCTTTGAGGTGATCCTATGCGGCCGACGGGGACGTTCAAATCCAAGCTTTTTTTCACCACCACCACCACCCTCCCCACCCCCAAACCCCCACCCCTTTCAGAGTGACTAAGCCAGTCGGGAGATAGGCCCGATGCCAAGTCCGCTGAAGTGGAACAAGTCCACAGAACCGGTTCAGCTAATCGACAATATTAACAACTATGATTACGATCACTCTGTGGCAGTTTGGGATGTGCCCTATCTTCGCTTCGTTTAACCCGATAATACGTGTCTTAGTCTAGCCAAACGACTCTTAAAGATTTGGCGAAGGGCTGCGGGGGTGTGGGGGTGGGGGTTGGGGGGGTCCCCTACATGTTACACTAATCTTTCTGGTCTTCTTCGCCGCCAAATCAAGGTGGGGAGCTCTACGACCGGAAGGATAAAAAGAACGCTTGATTTAATAGGTTAATAGGTTAATACAGAACATGCGCAAATTGCCAGGGCAGACGTCTTCTTCAAACAACAAACACTTAATCTAAACAACAACATGATGAACAGAATTTAACGACTTAGCTTTCTGTTAGATCACTTGCAGAAGCTGCTACAGGCGTTCTTTTTAATCTATACTTGCGTGCTTTGATCTTTCACAATGCCAGCAGTCGACTTTCTTTCAGACTTTTGTTTCTCCCTGAGTTGGCTCAAATATATATTTTCTCTCTCTCTCTCTCTCTCTCTCTCTCTCTCTCTCTCTCTCTCTCTCTCTCTCTCTCTCTCACACACACACACACACACACACACACACACACACACACACACACACACACACACACACACTCTCTCTCTCTCTCTCTCTCTCTCTCTCTCTCTCTCTCTCTCTCTCTCATCAGGGACAGATTTGCAAAAAAGCCGACTCGTGCTTAAATCTTTATCCTTGTGTAATAAAGTATTCTCTCTCTCTTCTCTCTCTCTCTCTCTCTCTCTCTCTCTCTCTCTCTCTCTCCTACTCACACACACACACACACACACACACACACACACACACCCGCGCGCGCGCACGCACACACAAAAACACACACACACACACACACACACACACACACCTCTCCACCTCTCTCTCTTCTCTCTCTCTCTCTCTCTCTCTCTCTCTCTCTCTCTCATCAGGGCGATTTGCAAAAAAGCCAACTCGTGCTTAAATCTTTATCCTTGTGTAATAAAGTATTCTCTCTCTCTCTCTCTCTCTCTCTCTCTCTCTCTCTCTCTCTCTCTCTCTCTGTAAGGTTTTGACTGAACCTAAATTACAATCCTTTACATAAAGTTTCGAGTTCGCTGCTAGCTCTACATGTATCAACCTTCAGAGCTGCTCCATAGAGCTACTCTTTTTTTAGCCTGGCAATGCCAGCTCAGAAACAGTGTGCTGGACTGTTTTGTGAATGGGAGGAAAGCAGCTGCCGCAGAGCAGGCCTGCGTGTTTTGATGCAACCCCGTGTCTCGCGTTTAGCAGGCTGAACTGTGAGGACAAGACCAGGCTTTGATTCTGCTGATATATAGAAGTACGGAGCCATAACTGAACCGCCACAAGCTTCGTTAACGCTAATGGAAAACGTAATCTTATTAGCGGGTTGTAGCTAGAGAGAGAGAGAGAGAGAGAGAGAGAGAGAGAGAGAGAGAGAGAGAGAGAGAGAGAGAGAGAGTGAGTGAGTGAGTGAGTGAGTGAGTGAGTGAGTGAGTGAGTGAGTGTTGTGTGCGTGCGTGGTGCGTGCGTGCGTGCCTTTGTGTGTGTGTGTGCGTGTGTGTGTTAGTGTGTGTGCGCGCGCTTAAGCACGCCAAGCCATAACGAAGTAGCATAACGTCACGCGGTTTTCTAATCCGATTACAACTGCAAACCCACACAGGAATCGTGAATACAACTGCCTGTGAGCACAAACACGTTACGCGCGCGATCCCTCGTAAAAAAGAAACAGGGTCAATGTGTGCAAGCGAGTGCAACCAACAACGCACACGTAACAGCCATCACAAAATGATCTATAAGCTTTGTTTTCACAACACCGACGACGAGAACCCGGCTGAGTCAGACGCGGCGGAGTGGTGAGGTCAGAGTTCATTAATCACGCCGCAGGTCTGGGTACACCCATAATCTGAAACTTCCGCCGACTTTCTGTGCTGTGTCGTCCAATAATGATGTCACACTGTGCATAACAGAGGGAGGAGAGGGGAGAGGGGGGAGGGGGGAGTCGGGGGGGGGGAGGGATTATATCGTGTAATGTTTTATCGTGAGCAGACTTCATCACCGTTTCCGGAGCACAAATCTGCAACTTACATAACGCTCTCGCGTGGATCCTCCCACTGTGTTAGCTAATGCTTTGTTGTCGTTTTTATTCACAAGTCGTCTAAACTAGCCCTAGCCCTAGTGGGATGAATCAACAAGTACTACTGAACTGAACTGAACTAAATGCGGAGCTGAAGATGAAACCGCCCTCAGCGAAGCTACCCACACCCGGAAGACGAACGTGAGCACAGCGAGGGAGCTCTACGGAGGAAAGTCCTCTTCAAGACGGCAAATTCAGCTGGCACGTTCGTGCGGCATCACCACAGCGAACGGGGAATGACTGCCGCAGCTGCTGAAAGGCCGGAGAGCGACTTTGGGCGTGTCCCTCGCGGAGGTGTAAATGAGGCGGTGTAGCACAATGACCGGTGTCTGGAGTTGCGTATTCGTCGTGCGAGAAGTGTAGCGTGGAGTTAACGTGCTAATTGACAGCACGTGCAGGGAGGGAACTCGCCCGGTTTCTTTCATGAGCCGTACATCTGGCACAGCCACAACAGAATGAGCACAGGCCACGCCTTTTCCTTTCTTTCTCTCTCCTCCCCCCCTCCCCCCTCTCTCTCTCTCTCTCTCTCTCTCTTTCACACACACACACACACTGGAAAACATACCCCGGGGTGGATAAAACGGGGTACTGACGAGGGAAGTGGGATGTGGATCAACAGTACGATCAAATCCCGACAATTTTCAGTACAATGACTCGAAAAAGAATTTTAACAGAACAACACAGAAAAGCCCCCCCTTTGTTAACTCTCTCTCTCTCTCTCTCTCTCTCTCTCTCTCTCTCTCTCTCTCTCTCTCTCTCTCCACCTGTGACCTCACCCCTCTCCTTTGTTTAAACAATAGGAATTCATTTTCCCAGTGACACGCTTTACGGACCCGGAAATAAGCGATCGTCTTGTCTTGCGGCCTGGTAAGTGTTCAGAATGACCCGTCGCCTAGTGACCCGGTCTCGGGGGGTGGGGGTGGGGGGGGGGGGCACAAAGGGTGAACGAGGGACCCAGGCCCTGAGATGTCTGAGAGCTAGGTGAGTGAGCGGCAGCTGTGGAACGGGGCTTCGCCACCCGCCACCCTCAGCGCCTGCCCGCCTGCCTGGTGATGAACGGTTTACAGCACAGAGGGCGCTGCTGTGTCTACCTTGTCTCCCTCACCCCCCGGCTCAGTTTGGCATCGTCAGGTACACACACACACACACACACACACCGCCTCCTGCCCTGCTCCACTGTGCTTACCTGGCCAGAAATTACTGACGAGTGCTCATTTTTAACTCCGTCTCTTGGGAAATTGTCTCTATCATCGAAGGCAGGCAAAAATGCGAAGACGAATTTAATCACGGGGAGGGGGAGGGGGGCGAGAGAAGGGGCAGGGGTGTCCGGGGGTGGGGGGGGGGGGGGGATGGAAACGAGGGAGGGGGGTGGGTCAAGTCCATCACATAGGGTCACCTCAGGACACTCGTATTGGAAGAAGACAGGGGACAACAAAGAAGAGAATTAGCAACTAACCTTTCGATCCCAAAAAAAAAGCACGCGTGCGCGCTCACACTCTCTCTCTCTCTCTCTCTCTCTCTCTCTCTCTCTCTCACACACACACACACACACACACACACACACACACACACATACTTCCCATCGCAACCCCATAGCCTTGTAAGCGGACCAGTAAGCACAAACGAAAGTACAAACACCCTGAACACGCCGGACAGAGTTGAGCGAATCGTCAACATGGTGCTTAACGTCCACGGAAATCACACGAGTGTAGGGCACTTTAATCTGATTCCCTGTCAGCTCCCGTGTCGACTTCTCTGCTGGCCAAACCTCCATTTCACTCGGTCAGCCGGCGACTCGACCGTAAAACCGACTGCAACGGCTCGGAGACAAGCCGGCCGGGGGCCGGGCTGGGAGGAGAGTTCAAGGAGGGGTGCGTGTAACGTCGGTTACATCGGTTCCACGCATTGCACGTGCAGCTGAGGCTGCGGCGCTTGCTGCCCAGGCTGTGTGTGGGAGCTACTCAAAGCGGTGCCCCGTGGTCGAGTTCTTTACCTCTCCCTACAGCTTACTCTCTGCACAAACCAAACACCACGCGCCTTCCACTTGCCACAACTGATCAAGATCTTCCTCTGGCTCCATTCCCATGTGATAACAGTTCTTTACTGTTGGGGGAGGGGGAGTAAGGGGGAAACGGAGAAAAGGCAAGGGGGGGGGGGGGGGAGTACAGAGAAAGGGGAGGAAAGAAGAAAGAAAGCATGGCGAGGTGGGGCGCACAGAGTGTGTGTGCGTGTGTGTGTGAGAGAGAGAGAGAGAGTGAGAGTGTGTGTGTGTGTGTGTGGAGAGACAGAGAGAGACTGACAGAGACAAAGAAAAAGAAAATTTCATTTCAACCTTCGCCTTACCTTGTGAATTTCGAGACGGAAACAAAGAACGGTATTTCTTCACAATTTTCTCACGGATGGACACCATGGCATTCTATAATCCTGGCCACACTGACTCGCCCGCCCAGGCCCAGAGCACAACCCAACACACACACAGCACGTGCAACACGCGGTCTGACACCGCGAACTCCAGAGCAATCCCCGAAACCACTAGGCTGTCGACGATGACTAACTACACCAACACACCATAACGCCGCTGTATGTAGTCCATTCAGACGGGTGTAATCCGCAAGGTCATTATCACAAGGCGTCTGTCCGCTTGCAGCCGCAAATTGGGAATCCTTGTGAGCCGGGTTTTGTGGCCAGGCTTACTACACGTACTGATCAACACAGTAACAACAACACGAGACAAGCAACACCTTCAAATGTCTCTACCATCAATAATCTGACTGTTGGCGAACTGTTGCTGGCCTTTCCCACAACACCGCTGCTGATCGAACTGATCCTCTATAAGAGACAGGCGGTAAAGATCTTCACCCTCCCGAACACTAGCACTGCTCACACAAAGACGACCGACTTGTCTGTAATTCTGTTGTTCTCAAGTTGTGAACTTCAGCGACTCCGCAACACGGACTCGCTTCGTCAAGCGGCAAAAACTAACAAGCCGAACATCCTGGAGACGAACACAGTGGAACTGCTTTTCCTCGAGAAGCGCACGTGAAACCCGACGCTCTTAGAAAAGTCCGTGCACGCACTCAGCTACAGTTGTACGGGGGCTTTCATTCTACGTTGGCGATGGCACCGGTTCCTCTTTGTCTTTCGCACGCTTTCGACACACACACACATACGTCACTCCAAGAAAAACGCACAGCGGAGAAGCGACGTCTCCTCCGATCCGATCACCTCTGCCAGCAGCCGAGGATGAAAAAAAGCACCCCGCTTCCAGCTACACGCAGGTGTACCTTTGTGAAAATTCTACCACGAGTCAATGCTCAAACGGCGTCGGCTTTCTCGCTTTCCGGCTTACGTAACAATGGGAATCGGCCTGAAAACCTCAGGGGATTTTAGAGCTTTTTTTTTTCTTTTCTTTGTCCGCTGCCTCCCTCCACGCGTTGGCAATTTCTCTTTTCTCTTCCTACTCCGCTTCCCTAAATCTTGCTCGCTACACCGGCCTGTGTCAGTCAGTCAGTCGCTGATCCGCATCTCTGCAACTCTCCCTTCAGCGTTCTCAGTCACCCCCCCACGAGCTCCCCCCTGCTACCTCGGACGGGAAAAGGGCGCAGACTATCTCCACTCCACTAACACATACACGTACACTTTCCAAGAAAAACTTTCCACTTTTTCCCACTCTCTCCCTTGCTTTTACGCTCGCAAATAAACACTGGCCACAGCGTGTGCCACTCCCACACGGGACTGAAGATGGGGAAGGAGAGAGAGTGCTGTGTGTGTAGTGGGGGGGGGGGGGGGGGGGGATGACGAGGGGGTATAACCGGGTGCCAGAGCTGGCCGCTGAAAGGGAAGAAGCATGTGAAACAAAGAAAGCGAGACGCCGGCTGCCAGAAAGGTAGGAGGAACGAGGAGAGGAAGGGGGGGTGGGGGGGGGGGGGGGGGGGGGGGCAGCTAAAAATGGAACACGGGGCTGACGATGCCGACTCGGGGAAGCCCTCCTCCTGCGTTCTCTCAGCCACGTGGAATGACGGGGCCTGCGACTTGGGTTTCACAGTCTCACGTCGAACGCGTGGGGTTTTACCTGGCGAGAGTGTAGCTATGTTTAGATCGTTTCTGGTGACCCGTGTGGTGCACACTCCTAGCCTCGGTTTTCGGCATCCCTTCCTCCACGCTCTGCAGCAGTTGCTTGCGATATCAGAGAACTACGTACGTAGTTCTTCGCACATCTGTCTGCCGAAATCATCCAATAAGTCTAAGGCCATCTACGATCACTGCGTTTTTCCCCTTCATAAATATGGACAATACAGCAAGCCTAGGCTACCGTGTACAACTCTTCGCAACCAGTCTCCACCCCCCCCCCCCCCCCCTTTTTAAAAAAAAAAGAAGTCCATCCTGCGTATGATCACTGCGATTTATATATAATGATTGTGATTTATATATATAAATAGGAACAATACAGTAATCCCTAGTCTATAATGTAACACACCCCCTCGCAACCCTGCCCCCCCCCCCCCTTTATTGTTTTGATGTTGTTGGTGTTTTTTCTTTTCTTTTCTTTTTTCTTAAGTCCAGAGCAGAACGGCTTCGTGGACACGGCCCTTGCCCGCAGAGAATAGCGGTTGGAATAGTCCAACGTACGACGCCACTGGCCGGAACGACAGTAAGCACAGGAAAACAGCACTGGTGCTGTCTGGTAATAAACACCACCAGCATCACACGGCCATCGATACAAAGTGATCAGGAGGCAGACTGCACGTCTGCCAGGACAGAGCCACACCATAATAATGGCGTTCCTGATGACGACGACAACGATGACGATGATGATGTTGACAAAAAGTCTGGCGTCAATTAATGAAGAGGAAAGGTGGAAGTTCCTGGCATCGAAGAAGTTCTTGGTCGTGTTTGCATCAAAGAAGAGGGAAGGTGGGAGTTCTTGGTCGTGTTTGCATCAAAGAAGTGGGAAGGAGGGAGTTCTTGGTCGTGTTTGCATCAAAGAAGAGGGAAGGAAGGAGTTTTGCATGAAAAAAATGAGGGGAAAAAATGGAGAGAAAAAAAGAGGAAAAAAACAAAAGAAAAAAACAAACAGGCTTGGCCAAAGCACCAAAAGGGGGCTGGAGTACAGACTGCCTCCTCGCCGGCCGGCAGACGCAGACCTAGGTGTAGGACTGGTGTAGGTGTAGTGCCGTGTGTGGAGGGAGGGAGGGGGAAGGGAGCCTAGGGCTGGGGGAGACCCCGGCTGTGGTTGGAGGACCGGGGTCGCGCTCCTCGCGCTTCCATTACTCATACCCTCGCTTTGGCATCCCCAAAGTCAGCGCTGTGTTTTTTTGTTTTGTTTTTTCTCTCCTTTTTTTTTTTCTTTTCTTTTAGTGGTGCGATGAGAGGGAGGGGAAGTGAGGGGGGACAGCTGATGCTCTTCTTCTTTTTTTTTTCTTCTTCTTTTTTTCTTTCTTCGTCTTGAAATGCTCAGTCGTCTGTGCAGTCTGAGGCTGGCGCTCATACCTGAATTTACGATTGAAATAACACGCATATGGCAGGTGCTAAACTGTACAGCTCAGGCGTTTAAAGGCATACGCAGGCTCGTGCCGTCGCGTTGCTGCTTCAGTCTGTGTGTGTGTGTGTGTGTGTGTGTGTGTGTGTGTGTGTGTGTGTGTGTGTGTGTGTGTGTGTGTGTGTGTGTGTGTGTGTGTGTCGGCGTGGCGTGGTGCGTGCGTGGTGCGTGCGTGCGTGCGTGCGTGCGTGCTGCGCATACGTGTGTACCTGCGAGTGCGTATGTCCTGAATAAAAATAGGTACGTGATGTCGTAAGACTTTGAGAGAGAGAGAGAGAGAGAGAGAGAGAGAGAGAGAGAGACAGAGACAGAGACAGAGACAGAGACAGAGACAGAGACGAGAAACTGACGAGACAGAAAACTGAAAGTGGGATGTAAGAAGAGAGGGGGGAGAGAGAGAGAGAGAGAGAGAGAGAGAGAGAGAGAGGCACCGCAGAGAGTAAACTGTCGTGCCCGAGTGTCCATGAGAAGGAAAAAAATAACCAATAGCCCACACTATTGGCTGGCAGCATTCTACATGTGGAATCAGGTCTGGCACTGCCGCTCATGCACTTGATACATCGCTCATGCACTTCAAGCTGCAGCTGCTGTCCACTGTGCAGCGAACCCCACAACACACCGCGCTGTTACTCATCCCCCTGCCAAGGTCACCACCTAATGAGCTGCACTCAGCCAGGCCCCGCTCTCTGCTCACGACATCTGCACAGCCTGGATTTTATATATATATATAGTTTCTGTATAGCGCTATTCTCTGCTCTAGAGCAGATTCACCGCGCTCTTGCCGCGTGTGATTTTGAATGAGCGACTTTGTGTAACATTTTTACAGCGCGTAGTTTTTGAATATAATAATAATTGAAGTATTTGTAAAATGCAGGATCTTTTCCATAGAGGCTATTCTACTCTCTCTCTCTCTCTCTCTCTCTCTCTCTCTCTCTCTCTCTCTCTCTCTCTCTCTCTCCTCACACACACACACACACACACACACACACACACACACACACACACCGGCCGAAGTGGTGTACTCAGTTACAGGGCTGTTACATGGCTGGTGCGGTTGTTACATGGCTGGTGCGGTTGTTACACGGATGATGCCTCGTGACACTGCATACAGCCATTTTATACACACAGCCTTTGCTACAAAGCAGCTCTACGTCGATCAGTGGAACCGTCGTTCTCTGTGACAAGATTCACTCCTCTGTCGTGCTTCTACGTGTTTCCGTTATCATTAGTATCTTATTACTTGGAATTTAACGCCTGGTCACCTGAACAGGCCTTAATTAATTCTCAGAGCAGAACAGAATCCATCACAAAGTCACAAGAAGTTGTCTCATTCACCATTCAAGACACACAGAGAAGAGATGCGGGTGGGGATGAAGTTGAATGAGCCTATGCCGCAAAGCATACATTCTCAGCCACTCCACACTTTAAAGGGAGTTACTGATCACGCTGGATTCCTATCTCAGTTCAGGGCAGAGACCTTCATAGTTTCCCGTTTCATTTCTACTCACTTTGTCTTCTTTGTTTTTTGTTTTGTTTTTTGTTTGTCTTTCTGTGTGTGTGTGTGTGTGTGTGTGTGTGTGTGTGTGTGTGTGTGTGTGTGTGTGTGTGTGTGTCTAGGGGGGGAGGGGGGCGGGGCGGGGAGTGATGCCAAGCGCGCTCAGTGAAGAGTCTTCGCGGTCTATATCAACAACGCACGCACGCACGGACGCGCGCGCGCGCGCACACACACACACACACCACACCACACACACACACATACACACACTCACACACACACACACACACACACACACACACACACACACACACACACACACACACAGGCACGCACACAGGCACGCACGCACGCACGCACAAACAAACAAACAACAAAAAGTGTTCGCGTCCCGTGCCTGTGGTGGTATGTGCACGCACCTGACGTAACAACTAAACAAGGCAAGGAAGGAGCTCAACACACGCCTGATACAAGTTGATTAGCCGGAGAGACAAGAACCCTGGGCTTGCTCAACCGCCGCCGTGACGGAGCAGCGGTCTGCGTGGAGGAGCATCCCGCAAGCTGCTTACACTGACAGCACACGCAGCCGCAGCAACTAAGGGCACAGCGCCGCGGGGCCCCGTGTGCCGCCGGTCCCATGCTCGGCTGCATGCTTGCTCGCTGGCTAGACAGCGCAATCTCCGCGCAAATCACTCGTACCGAAGGGTTTCCCCTTTGCTCGTGCGTTGATCGGGGTTGCAGCTGATGATGGGGAATGCCATTGCCTAGAAGGCCCTGCAATGACCCCCGATAACACACACACACACACACACACACACACACACGCACACACGCACGCGCGCGCCCGCCCACCAGCGCACACACACACGCACACGCACGCACGCACGCACGCACGCACACACGCACGCGCGCGCCCGCCCACCAGCGCACGCACACACACACACACGCACGCACGCACACACGCACGCGCGCGCCCGCCACCAGCGCACACACACACACACACACACACACACACACCCCACACACACACACACACACACCCCACACACACACGCACGCACACAAACACACACGCACGCACACACTATATACATATACACGCACGCACGCACGCACGCACGCACGCACGCACGCACGCACGCACGCACGCACGCACGCACGCACACACACGCACACACACACACACACACACACACACACACACACACACACACACACACGTCCGGTCTAAAAACGTGCGGTATAGTTCACCGCTTCGTCGTCAGAATTATTACAGCACTGTGCGTTTCGCCTACTGTTCAGCTGACCTGCTTTTACACTTTCACTCCCAGCCCCTGCCCCCTAACCACCCCGGCCTTCAATGTCTTCAAACATAAAATTTAATGGACACATCTTGTCCTGAATGGTAGGTCACTCCTTCACTTCTGGACTTTATCAACGTTAGACTTGTTCCCAAAGCAACGTTTGGGTGGAGCGCATATGGGCTTTTCCCAGCGGATGGATACGTGCTGAACTGACGGGCAACATTATTTAGTCCCAACTGCAAACGCAACGGGGTGGAGCGCATATGGGCGTTTCCGAGCGCACGGATGACGTCTTGAACTGGCGCAAGACTTCATTGAGTCCCAATAGCAAATGCAACGGGTTGGAGCGCATAAGGGCTTTCCCTAGCGCACTGATACCGTCTTGAACTAGCGGGAGACCTTAGTTACTGTTCCCAACAGCAAATGCTGACGGTGAAAAAGACGCGTGTAAAGAACAGACCGTACCACTACCACTACCAGCCTTCGCGCGGTTGACTGATGGGGAGGTAAAAACATCAAGCCACCGGCTCGCCCCAGTACCGCAGCAATTAGCTCCCCTGAGCCGCAAAAACCCGCACGCGATACGCCCAGCGCACCGCATCGCCGTTGGGAGGCACATTTCACACCTGCCTGGCAATCAAATCCGCATCAACTTCCACACCGATAATCTCCTCCTCCCCCCCCCACCCCCCAACCCCCCACCCCACCCCACCACCCACCTCCTCCTTCCCCAAACCCCATAATTCCTCATCCCCTGCTGCACAATGGAAGGCACATGGCGAGGGGTGGAGGCCGATTCCCGGCTGCAGTAAAGAGCGCATCACAAGCCTGATCACGATCACCCAACACCTCCCCGTGCCCGGCATGACGCCGATCAACAACACATGCAAATGAGAAGAGGGAGATAACTATACCGATCCCCGGTAGCCCAATATAAAAAATAAAAATAAAATTAAAAGGAGAGAGAGAGAGACTTCAGATGGTTTATTGTATTTTGGCCATCGGCCCATATACGAACCGCAAAATACAAAAAAAAACTCAAGTATGCACACAGACAGAAAAATAAGACATACGAACAGCAAAACACACAGACAAACAAGACAAATATCAAGAAACAAACAAACGAATGAGAGAGAGAGAGAGAGAGAGAGAGAGAGAGAGAGAGAGAGAGAGAGAGAGAGAGAGAGAGAGAGAGAGAAGAGAACAAGCAAGGTGTTTTTTCATCTCAAAGGCATGCGCGTGAAGACGGCTCGGTGGGCTCCACGGCTGTCAGTGTCTGTCCCTGTGTCTGGCCGTCAGACGGCATCTCGCCCGGGAAGAGGACAAACAGGTGAGAACCATTCCAGCAAAAAAAAGGGGAGTCTGGAGTCTTTTAGGGTCTCTGGTTCCAATGTCTGTGGGGCAGGCGGTGAACCGTGTAGACGGTATGGCACCACAAGACTTTTTTCTCTCTCTCACACAAAGCAGACAAGGTGTGTGTGTGTGTGTGTGTGTGGTTGGGGGTTTTTTTTGATTTAGAATGGAATGGATGTACAATATATCATAGGCTGACGTGGGAGGCTGTTCTTGGTGTTGAAGGGTTTCCCTCCTGAACACTGTGGGGGTCACCTGGTGTGTGTATATATATATATACATTGCATTGGCAAACTGACAAATGGGAAGCGTAGATAGCTCAGCGGTTAGTGGGCCTGACTTGTCATCATCATCATTATTATTATTACTGCTTTTATATAGCGCTATTCTCTGCTCTCGAACTTACTCGCTGCACTCACATCGCATGTGATTCTAAATGAGTGACTAGCCTTTTACAGCGCGTTTTCAATATCCACCGCAGTGGTGTACTTACACCGCTGTTTGGTTGTTACATGGTTGGTGCCACGTGACACTGCTGCCGTCTCGGCGCACGTTTGTGTACACCATGCAAGCATGCACCGATTTAAGTGTCACTTCGTTCCAAGCCACGTATGGCGGGTGCACGTGTGTTTAGCTGTGCACTTTTAGTTTAGCACTTTGGGCAGAATGACCGGGGTCTTTTACGTGCTACTGCGGTACCACAGGGGTGCAACGGATACGGAAATATGAGTCAGCACAGAAAGTTGACCCTGGGAAAGAAAATTCTCTCCCCGTTCCTGCGGAGATTCGAACCCGCGACTTTTCGATCATGAGGCTGGTGCTCTAACCACTGGGCTAATGTAAACTAAAATGTAACTATGCAGGCTCTGTCATGTGACAGATGACTTGCCCGCGTGCCTGCGTGCGTGTGCGCGTGTACCCTCCCCCCCTCTCTCTCTCTCAGAGCAAACACCGATTCCTTGCAGCACGCCCAAATCGTGTCTAATTGCAACAGGATTAAAAATTAAAAATTAATGCATGCTTTAAAACCACTCTCCCTCTACCTCTAGCACGCCCAAATCGTGTCTAATTGCAACAGCATTTTAAAATAGATTTAAAAAAAATTAATGCATGCTTTAAAACCAGACTCTCCCTCTACCACGCCCAAATCGTGTCTAATTGCAACAAAACATTTTAAAAAAAATTAATGCATACTTTAAAACCAGACCCTGATGATGATGATGCGGGGCTTCATGTCCTCGGATGTCGGGTTGACAAAACCAGACCCTGCCTCCTAACTTTCTTTTTAAAGCAGTGCAGCCAGGGGGGTCGAGCGACACAAGAGGTGTGGCGCGTCCTTTAAGCTATAAGACGCTAAGGGCGGCTAGCGTAGGGTGCCTTGAGGCGTGTGGCCGGGCCAACCCTAATGGCCGTCATTAGCCCTCATCAGCACGGCCCCGGGGATCGGGTGACATCAGCGCTCACTGCCCCGCGCCACTGCTCTCTGCCACGTCAGCTCGGAAGGCCCCATGTCGCGTTTTCCACGTATGTGCTTCAAACAGGCCCGCCAAATTAACTGAGTGGGCAACGAACAAGACCCTGTCGATACATGGGGTCCGGACGGCGGTGCGTGTGTATGGGTTTGGGGGGGGGGGGGGGGGGGGGGGGGGGTTATGGCCCACAACCGATCCCTTTTTTCGGTGCAAAATTTAGGTCAGTGCAGTTCGAGTTCAAAGCTGCTTTACGTCCACCTCGACTCGGATACAGCTCCTGAGCTCTGATTCGGTCATAACCCTTGCCGGCATGCAGTGTCTCAAGGTCCTCAACACTTCAGAACTTCCTTCGAGGCACAGCCCTGTATCAGCCAGTCATGCACTGGGAAACTGCTATGCCTCCGCGCAACAAGCCAAAACAGCAACCTAATAATAGTGCAAGCTTTAAAACGGGAATAAACACGACTCTGTAGTGCCGGCCGTGCAAACTTGCACCGAACACTTTGAGCCGTGTCAAGGGCGGAGACAGCACAAAGGTTGCATAGGGTCTTCCTCCTTTCTCCCCCGACCCCTACCGCCCCCTTTCTCCCAGTTTTGTGCCAGACACATGTATCGGAAGTGCAGACACCACAGAACTGTGGTCGGAAGTCAACGATAATCAAATCCATTGCACTCTTCGCAGATCTGGCAAGTCAGCGTATTTACCGACGGTTACCTCCCTTGCATCGCCTGTCTACCAACTGTCTACCCTTGCATCATTTCGCCCTCACGCTGCTGTATACTGTTTACTGCGATGAGATATATAAAAGTGATGTGTTGGCGTAGACACGAAATAAAATTCCTGGTGAGACAACAATGCCTTGATATAACCGTCATGGCTGACTGGGCGTTAAAAGCCAACCTGATGGGATTAACAAAATAATCTTGAATCCTGTGTGTAAAGAATTTTCTTGGTGATGTGACGGACTCCCGTTTCGTCCTGATTCTCCCGTTTCGTCCCGATTCTCCTGTTTCGTCCTGATTTGCCTTCACGGGTGACTGGGCGTGAACTACCTAATCCCAAGTCACGTCAATTCGGTCACAAGCCACACCCCTCCTTCTGACTGTTCTACTATCTGCCGCATCTGGATACATGCGCTATCTGTGGGTCTCCATACCGCCACATGTTTACGCCTTCTCTTTGTGGTCGAAACGAGGATCGTCTAGCCGTGTCTCCCGTGGGTTCTTCAGTCACGGTGTCGTCGTCCTGAGATGACCCTGCGGGCCTGTGGACGTTAAAATCGGTTACTAACTGCCTGTCGCGCCACGACCTCAGCGGGTGCTGCGCACACGAAGACGCTGCTCGCGACAGCTGTCCGCCTTCTCCTTTCACGGTGCTTCACGTCCACAGAAACCATCAGGCTTATTAGGGACGGGGAGCGCAGGACGGCCACCTTGACTCTGACACACGGCTCCTGGGCTCTGTGTTGTCCGCTAAAAGACATCCTTTTCTTCACCCCATTAGGCGAAGGTCTGAAGGGGACCTGCGGGGGGACTGTGACAGGCTGCGTGTGTGCGCTTCGTCTTCGTTCCATTCTCTACCATCGGCGGATCACTTCTGCACAGCTACTGTCAAGGCAAACTCCGGGCACATTCTTCCTCTTCCTTGTTTGGAGGAAGATGCCGGAAAGCGAGGCTTGGTGTGTGCCGTCAAGGTCGAATCGCCTTTTGTCTGAATAAAATATTTATTCGACGAGTTCCGCATCGTCTGCGCTTTCCAGCCTTCTAATACCCCACCCACACACCCTGCCCCCCACACACCCTACCCCCCACACACCCTACCCCCCACACACCCTACCCCCCCACGCCCCACCACCTCCTCGCCTCACCACATACAAAGAAGTAAAAAAAATTAGAATCAAACTTCCATACAATACACACCAGGTAGATTTAGGTTACAGCACCGGGTATCAAGTAACAATGGAGGAACACTCCCCCCCGTACTAAAAATCACAGCCGGTTTCCTCCCGCGTGGCTATTCAGTGGCTAGAAAAGCGGTCCCGTCTGATCCCCCCCGTCAAGTGGCAGGCAACATGAACCGTCACAATGGCCTGTTGGCGTAACCCTCTGTTTGCTCGCCAGTAATGATACAGGCGAGACTGTAGCAGTTACACACACACACGCATACACAGGTACACGATCCCCCCCCCCCCCCCCCCCCCACACACCACACACAGAGCAGGAATGTTTTTATTCACTGAGATAGGGAGGAATTCATCGCTGAACACTATGCCGAGGCACGTGTGAAGAAGGGGTTAGGTGGTGTCCATTGCATTGCAAGAACGAGTCTGTGTGTGAAAGGTGCCAGTCAGTGCGCTGTTGTCCGACCTCACGTGCATGTGTTATGTAAGTAATGGGAATGTAGCTGCAATTCCACTGATCTCACGTGCATGTGTTATGTAAGGTAAAGGGAATGTAGCTGCAATTCCACTGATGCCACGTGCATGTGTTATGTAAGGTAAAGGGAATGTAGCTGCAATTCCACTGATCTCACGTGCATGTGTTATGTAAGGTAAAGGGAATGTAGCTGCAATTTCACTGATCTCACGTGCATGTGTTATGTAAGGTAAAGAGAATGTAGCTGCAATTCCACTGATCTCACGTGCATGTGTTATGTAAGTAATGGGTAGCTGCAATTCCACTGATCTCACGTGCATGTGTTATGTACGGTAAATGGAATGTAGCTGCAATTCCACTGATCTCACGTGCATGTGTTATGTAAGGTAAAGGGAATGTAGCTGCAGTTCCATTCATTCAGTATCGTAAGCACATACACACGCACCGGTGTGCGTGTACACGACACACGCGCGTACACACACACATAATTAATATCATTAGAATGTCTTTTTTAACAAACAAAAGAACCCTTCCCCCTTTCATCCCATCAAGATCTAAAATCGACCACAAACTTCAGGTTGGTTGGTTGGTTAGTTGTTATGCTAGCCTGTTGAGGTGAGGGTACTGATGCAAAGCCCTTTTCTTGACGAGTGTGAACCAGCTACGATACAGGTTCGATACATGATCTTCGACGCGCGGGTAAGACATATATATATACATATCCCCTATCGTTTCAATCAGCAAAGTTGCCGACGTCGCCGCCGCCGCTTCAATGGTACCATTGTCGTCGTGAAACAACAAGGCTGACACTGTGTGACAGTCACCGGCGTTCGTTCAAGTCGGCCAGGTGACAGCAGGCCTGTCACACAGCACCACTCCCCGCCTAACCAAGACTGAATACACTGTGTGTGTGTGTGTGTGGGGGGGGGGGGGGCGAGAGAGAACATCCCCACCCATCACAACTTCACTGCCGACTGGACTCTTTACACACAACAACCTCCAAGTATATCGTGACTGGCAGAGCGGCCGATTTTTCACCGAGTTCTCGCAACAAAAACAACAAAATAGGCGAGAAGACGGTACAAAATCGGTCGGTGGAAAAAAAATCGACGAAAACTCGTCCGCGTCAACAACCTACCAACTCCTCATCGTTTTTGCAACAACTGCCCCGTGTACACTTTCATGTCAGAGGATGATAAACACACACGAACCACCAACTTTGATTACTGGAGTCGAGTACCGCTCTACACGCCGGTGTGTGAACAACGCTTAACTTCACTCCTTACGAGAAAAGACAGTCTCGGCGATGTGTCCAGTTTGACTGGGCAAACGCTTTGGACAAGTGGCAATTTGTTGCGTTCACCTGTTTTTTAATCAAATTTCATTCTGTAGTAAACTGTCAGAATCAAGGGGGAAGGAGAGGCATGAGGGAAGAGAGGATGCCACAGGCACAGGAAGCCATCGTCCACAAAGCACAGGGAAGAAACACGAGGCAATGACACCACGCTGACGAAAACTCATTGGCGTCCATTTGCTATTGGCGTTCGTGCAGCACTCTGGTAGTACCTCCAAATGTTCTGCATTAGCATGGGCACGGAACCCGATACAATTAATTAACCTCTCTCTCTCTTCTTCTCCCCCCCCCCCCCCCCCTTACGGAGCAGCGATGGACAAGCGGACAGCTGTCACAACTTTCTAAGCGTAATTATTAATATGCCACTCGCAACTAACCACTGACGGAGATCTTGATTTCCCACGGGAAAACTCTTTACTTCACACACTCTCCCAAAACAAACACGCACACACACACACACACTTTGCATACTGGACTATAGCAGCCACTCCCTGACTACTAACATCTCAACCAGCACCACCCACCACCCCTACAGTTATACACATCCTCCCCCCCCCCCCCCCTTTTTTCTTTCTTCTTTTTTTTAGGGGGGGGGGGCTTGTCGTGCTGTCTTTGATTCCTTGTTCACGCCCGGGGGGGGGGGGGGGGGGCCCTGTGGATTAAGAACGGGGGGTTCAAGCCCCGCTGACTATTGTGGATGGAGCGCGGCGAAGCTGAAGCTCCCAGCGGTGCGTCTTCGCCACTGGCACGAGCTGACGCCTTGATGATACAGCTATTCGCGGAATTTGCCACCACTGTGCCAGTCTCCCGGCCCACCACACTCTGTGCTCTGCTGTACGCAACCCCCACCCCCCTCACACCCCGCCCACAGACCTGAACGAGAGAGAGAGAGAGAGTGTGTGTGTGTGTGTGTGTGTGTGTTGTGTGTGTGTGTGTGTGTGTGTGTGTCCGCGTGCGTGTGTGTGTGTGAGAGAGAGAGTGGGAGAGAGGGAGACTGATGTGTGCGCGCGCGGGCGTGTGTGTGTGTGTGTGAGAGAGAGAGAGAGAGAGAGGGGGGGGGCTGCATTTAGAAAGAGAGAGAGAGAGAGAGAGAGAGAGAGAGACGTGTGTGTGTGCGCGCGCGCGCGTTCGTGCGTGCGTTCGTGCGTGCGTGTGCGCACGCGCGCGCGCGTATGTGTGTGTGGTATACTGCGTCATAAACACAAGGCTACTCTGGTTGACCCTTTGAGGCCGAGTACTCCCACTCGCGTGGATTAGATCACTTTGTGCGACCAGCTTAGCACCACCTGTATTCAAAACATTGACATCAGAGGACCTCGCGATCAGAAACCTCCATTCAAGCAAGCCCCCTTAAAACCCATCTATTTATTTTAGCACGCACTGCTGAATTCCAACCTGTTCTCGTCCCGTTTGTCACGCATATTGCAGCTTGAGTGATACACCGATATAGTGGCTATATTTTTGGGTAGCCCCTCCCCTTTCTACCCTATTTGTGTCATTTTTAATCATTGTTATTTGCTACGGTGCTGTTTTCAGTGGGTACCTTCACGTGCTTTGTTGTCGTCGTCGTCGTTGTTGTCGTTGTTGTCGAGCTAGTGAAGCGCTTCGAGCCCGAACGAGTCTGCATTACTGTGGTTATTATTTTGTCTAGATCCGAGGATCCAGAACCAGGCATCGAAAGTGGCTGTAGTCTGACAGTAATTGGATTTTGATGTCTTGTCATCAGAGTCACATCAGGACAATAAAACTCGAGAAAGGGGTAATGCACATATCAAATCTCTCAAGTCAAATCCACAAAATCACTCCCTACACACACACAACAACAACAACAACAAATGTGTGTGCGTGTGTGTGTATGTGTGTGTGCATGTGTGTGTGCGTGCGTGCGTGTGTATTTGAAGCTTCTTCGCTTCGGTGTGTGTGTGCATGCGTGTGTGCGTGCGTGCGTGAGTATTTGAAGCTTCTTCGCTTCGGTTTCCCCAATGGCTGACAGCTGCCCATGTCATCGAGATGACGTTCGTCCAGTGTTGCTCTAGTTTACGTCCACGTACACAGAAACTGTACGGATTATTAGGGACGGGGAGCCGCCGAGGACGTCCACCTCGACTTTCACACAGCCACCGAGCTCTGAGGGTGGCGTTTAAGTTCAGTGTTGCTCTACGTCCACAGAGACCATAAGGACGATTAGGGCCGGGGAGCCCAGGACGTCCATCTCCAGAGCCCGGGACGTCCACCTCCACTTTCAGACAGCTCCTGAGCCACCCTCTCGCGTCTCACTGAGCTCTGAGGGGGGCGGGAGCGTAACATCACTACACAGCGTCTTGTGTCGCTCTCCCCGCCCCTCCTGGGATCTCGGTCCCCGCCTGTACACGCGTAGCCATCTGGAGACATCTCGGCGCTCAACGAGCCTGCCAACAACAGCCCTCCACCCCTTCAGTCAAAACGCTGTTTTCAGCAGCCTAGCGTTTAGAGGCTCAGCAGCTGTATGTGACAGTGGAGGCGGCCGACCTGTCTGGGCTCCCAGGCCCGGCCCTAACGGTCCTTATGGCTTCCGTGGACGTCACGCAACATTAGAAGGAGGGAGACCTAGCATTATACCACCGCCAGCACGCTTCGTGAAAGGCTTGTCTAATGTGGCCGTGTTTAACGAGTATCAGATTTGGGTGAGAGGGCCAACCCATACAAAGAATAATTAACACACTAACTCGACTGTCCTTCTTCCCCCCCCGACACAGGACGTCAGTCATGTTCAGGGGATCTTGGAATTTGGCGCGACGGCACTTTTAATTCCACGCATGCCCCCAACACAAAACATGACCCCCACCTCCCCGTCCCGTCCCCTCCCGCTCCTTTCGATCCTGCCTCTTCCAAAACAATCGTTCAGGTCTTTGTACCCTCAGCTAAGTCGTGGTGTTCCGGTCTATTAGTATTCCATTCAGGGGCAGCGGTGTCACGGACCGTGTTTCTTAGACCACCGTCGCCATATTTCACCCATTCATCGCCCCACTGGCACGACAGCACCGACAGGCGCCGGTCGTGGCCATGGCAGGGGCGGGGTGGAGGGAGGGGGGGTGGAGGGGGAGGGGATGAGAGCTCAAACTCGAAAACTTTATTTGACAAGGATTGTAGTTTAGGTTCAGTCATACCTGTTTAACAACTAGTCCTAGTACAGAAGAATGAATAAAATAAGATACAAAGCATAATTTTTATATATATATATCATACATAATTATATGAACCATCAATGAATGAGTGACAATTTATACGGGGAACATAAAAACCTCCACACAAAAACTTCAAAGAGAGAGGCAGAGACAGACAACACTGGCCAGCAAAAGAACAGCTTCAATGCGTTTCTTTCGCACACCCACGCTTCGCCTAGATGTGATCTTCGTCGGATGACTGATCAAAAATCTTCCAGAATAACAAACAACCCCACTCGGGACTTCAGGTATCAAAGTCTTCTTCTTCTTTCTTCTTCCCCCCCCCCCCCCCCCTTGACCACCGGTGTAGACAAGCAACATGAGCAATATATGTGTGGTGACTACAGAAGTGAGCCACAGAGAGAGAGAGAGAGAGTGTGTGTGTGTGTGTGTGTGTGTGTGTGTGTGTGTGTGTGTGTGTGTGTGTGTGTGTGTGTGTGTGTGTGTGAGAGAGGAGAGTTTGTGTGTGTGTGTGTGTGTGTGTGTGTGTTGTGTGTGTGTGTGTGTGTGTGTGTGTGTGTGTGTGTGTGCTGGAGGAGGGGGTGGGGGTGAAGAGACCATGTACGGTGTGATTCTTGAATGTTTTGGTCAGTCGTCCGTTCGATGAAGGTCACTAGGACTTTAGGATCCCCCCTTTTTTTTTCCTTCTGTCCTTCTTTTTGTTTACAGCGGTGTGTGTGGTGACCAGAGAAGCGAGCTGTAGGTATGAAAGCAAAGCCCGGGTTACTGTGTGGTCATCGCAACCCGACACTGAACGGCTGGAGCGCGAGGAGCGGGCAAAGGGCCATCAAACCTGCCCACAACAATGCGGGGCCAAAGCCATCACAAGTGCTCACCCCAACGTAAGCCAGGTAGACAAGCCGGGAAGCAGGAGTGAGGGGTGTTGTCGGCCGGTTTCTTACACTTTTCATGGAAGGAGATTCGGTCCGCTGGATCCTAGAATATTTGGTCTACCACTTTCTCTATTATTATTATGTCTGTGCATGAAATGGAAGAGGAGAGAGAGAGTATATTATTATAACAGCCTTTCTGGGGGAGGAGTGCCCCCTCCGTACGCTATTTCGAGGGATGGATGTAGAAGTATTCCACTACCCCTCATAAAAACTCTCTCTCTCTCTCTCTCTCTCTCTCTCTCTCTCTCTCTTCCTCTCTCTCTCTCTCTCTCTCTCCGTGAGTGTGTGAGAGAGAGAGAGAGAGAGAGGGGGGGGGAACAGGCAGATGAATGAGAGAGAGAGACACACACAAACACACACACACACACGGAGAAGAGATCAGTAGGTGTCACGTCTCGCTCGATCCGAGGTTGGAAGTTGGGTCCAGTGCCACAAGCGAACCCCTCTTGGAACAAAACGTCCGGAATTCGAAACATGCCCTGAACAAATGGCGTGATGACCGCATATAGAAAGGAAAAAGGCCAGGATAAACCACGGACCCAATTAGACACGGCTTAGCCTCCGAACTGGACCCCGTGGGCCCCTAACACCTAAACCAACACACATCACAGCACACTGTCGCCACACTGCTGACCCAAACTTCACACGGCGAGGGGTTGGGGGGGGGGGGGGGGGGGGGGGGGGGTACTGCCAGTCCAGGTCCATTTTCACCAATAAAAAAATTCTGTTCTTTTCATGGGCGCGCGCGATTACTTTTTCTTCGTCGTTACTTCGTGTTCGTGCGACGTAGAATGCTAAACACTCGTGTTATAAACTAACTCTCTCTCTCTCTCCACACGAATGGGTGAAGAACATTGTTAACGATCTTATTTTTCTTTGTTTTGTTTGTTTGAGAGAGACAGAAAAGACAGACTGTGAGAGAATAATGCAGTGTTTACACTCTGTATGCTCGGATTTCAAGTGATGCAATGATGCTCCCACAACCTTTCTGTCATATCAACCCCACACCGGTAGAGTCCAAATGAACCCGCGTGCGCCTGTGACGTACAGGTTTAGCTCAGCATTCTGGGCCCGGTTGCAGTGGTGACTGAAACCAGTCACCTTGTTTACGTGGCAGTACGATGCAAACCGTATGATCGTGTGATCCTATGCTGGTACGCCCCCGTCCTTCAGGTGTTGCTTAATGCCCTCGGATGTCGGTTGACGTATTAGGGACAAGCTGAGACCAATGCGTGTGCATGGTTCAATATTGCTTTACGTCCACGGAAACCATAAGGCTCGTTAGGACGGCCACCTCGACTCTCACACAGCTCCTGAACTATGATACGCTCCCGCCCGTCACGCTGTTATAAATATCCCGTGGTCCCGAGCTACACTTCCATGCAACCAGGCTCAGGACCCCCGGCTGCAGACAGAGCCGTCAGTGCTGCATGTACACTGTACTACCGTCCTGATGGACATGCTGTACACGGACGGGTAACAACTAGGCGCATCATTCATCTTCGTCAGCCTTCTCCTTCTTGTCCCTTGTCTGTATAACTATATGTCGCTCTGGTTTTTGCTTGTTTGTTTGTTTGTTGTTGTTGTAAATTACTGTTCACATTGGCCCTGACACGTAAGAAATTCCCTCTTAAATCTACCCCCCCCCTTACACACAAACTCTCTTCTTCTTCCCCCCAAATCCACTCCCCCACCCCCCACCACTCCCAGCAACCTGCCACGGATGGCAGCAGCAAGCCGGCAGGACGAGTCGCGTGACGTGAACGTGCGTGACAAACAAGGGAGACCACGATGTCCGTCATGTTCCATCTCTCGCCATCCCTACGTCCCCCTCTCAAACGGGGCTTTCTGGTTTGCACGCCCACCGCTCTGCTGTCATTGCATACAGTACACGCCTCATCTGGGACACGGGAGTCGCTGGCTGTAACAACGATGTCCGATTTCTCCACACGTCTCGTCTCGTCTCGGACACGGTGGACAGCGACGCCGTCCAGCTTCAAGGGTCAATTAAGCCACGACGGAAATGTGAAGAACACACAAGCTAACGATCGGTCACGGCTGTAGTTACTACAGACGCACGTTTCGGGGATTGGGGGGAGGGGTGGGGGTTCTGGGTAGGGGACTTTCAACACTTTTCACACGATCCACTCCTCGGTGGGGCAAAAACTGACAAACAGATACTTGATACTCAAAAACCCAGGCAACTGCGAAAATCATATCAGGGCAAAACAATTCACAGGGAAAGGAAGAGAGAGAGAGAGAGAGGCGGGGAGACAGACAGACAGACAGACAGAGAGAGTCCTAGTGTACGAATACCCCTCGTACACCCCCCCCCCCCCCCAAATGCACACACAAGCATCTTCCGGCAGAAGAAGAAGAGGTGGGGGGGGGGGCTCACATAACCATATCCTTTTGCGTTAGTGAGCCGGTCTGGCCTAGCGGTAAGGGTGGTAAGCGAAAGACGTGGGTTCGATTTCCCACTTCGGCTCCCCTTTCTCTTCACAAGGTGTGGTTTGTGGACACTGTATAATGACCATGTCCCTCACAATTAACCAAAACATTACAATGGCTCTTGCCCCTATCCACTTTAATGCAGAAATCATTCTGGTGGTGACAGTGTGGCATCAGGCATAGTCTCCCGCTTCTCCTCCTCTCCTACTCCCCCTTCCAACCGCCTCCCCCCTCCTCCGTTGGAGTCTAAGTACCAGCCAGCAGCTCTCTGGAGACAACCCAGCGTTAAACAAGTTTTACAAACAATCCTTTTGCCTTACTTAAAAACGTCACAGTCGTTGAAAGAGCCACTACATAGCGACCTCCTCCAGAACTACAAAGCACCACTACATAGCGACCTCCTCCAGAACTACAAAGCACCACTACATGGCGACCTCCTCCAGAACTACAAAGCACCACTACATGGCGACCTCCTCCAGAACTACAAAGCACCACTACATAGCGACCTCCTCCAGAACTACAAAGCACCACTACATCGCGACCTCCTTCAGAACTACAAAGCACCACTACATAGCTACCTCCTCCAGAACTACAAAGCACCACTATATGGCGACCTCCTCCAGAACTACAAAGCACCACTACATAGCGACCTCCTCCAGAACTACAAAGCACCACTACATGGCGACCTCCTCCAAAACTACAAAGTACCACTACATGGCGACCTCCTCCAGAACTACAAAAGCACCACTACAGAGCGACCTCCTCCAGAACTACAAAGCACCACTACATAGCGACCTCATCGAGAGATCGCGAAATGGCGGGTGATTACAGACGGTCTGCCGACGAAGAGGTCAATCCAGCCAGTGCAATCATGGGTCAAGCGGCCAGCTCTCCAGTTCTCAACGAGCGCATGACTGTCCTTGCACAAACACTGGACGCTGGGAGCAGAGGCGGCAGGCACACGGTCCTGTGGGCGTGTGGACGTTATGTATCTAATCCGCACTCTGTTTGATTGAGGTCATCAACGTCTGCTGGACAAGGCGGGGTAAGCCGCGGAAGGACAAGGAGTGTCCGATTTGTTGGTCCATTTGCTCGTCATATATATCAAACTGCCAACGATTAGTGTCCCGCGGAAAGCCTGAGGTTTACCGTACTGAACAGCCTGGCTTCAGGACAGAGCTACACTTCAAACAGAACGCGATACCGTAGAATGCAAGTGTCGGTTTACTCGACAGAACTGCGTGGTTCGGGACAAAGATATACTTCAAACAGAACACGACTACCATAGAATGGAAGCGTAGGTTTACTCTACAGAACAGCCTGGTTTCAGGACAAAGCTATACTTCAAACAGAACACGATTACTGTTGAAGGAGGCATGTGTTTTAAGACAAAAGCACACAGAACACGATTACTGTTGAATGGAGGCATGTTTTAAGACGAAAGCAAACAGAACACGATTACTGCAGAATGGAGGTGTAGGTTTACTCGATAGGACAGCCCGGTTTTAAGAAAAAACTATACTTCAAACAGAACACCATTACTGCAGAATGGAAGCATGGGTTTGCGCGACAGAACAGTCTGGCTTGAGGGAAAAAGCTATACTTCAAACAGAACAGAGAATGGAAGTACAGGTCTACATTACAGAATGGTGCACTGTTTGGTAACATTATCTATGTTTTTCATTTAGTGCACTAACTGGTCTTTTGAAACATAGCTTTGTTGTCAATACAAAAAACAGTGCAAAAAATGGAAAGCCTAGAATATGTTGCAGAACGCTATACACATTAAAATTATATTTCAAACAGAACGAAACTGCTATGAAACTGCCTTGGCTTACATTACATAACGATACACAGTGTACTATCAAAGTTGCACTTCAATCAAAACATGAGATGCGTCTTGGCGCGCGATCTGTGTTACAAAAATCTATACTATCACTATCAGTTCTTGAGTAGGTCGCCATATGAAACAAATCACGAATGTCCTGAATCTTCGCTGTCACTCTGACCTTGAACATAGCAATCCAATCCTTTCACAAGATACTCCGGCTTATGATGATGTATCACCGCTCCAAGTTCGGATCCAAAGGGATAAGCAGTTCAGTGGATACGATAGGAAGTCATCATCCCCCCCACCCCCAAGTCAACATTTGATTATCTGAGCCACCACTGAGACCCTCACCACTGAGATGCACACCAATCTTCCTTTTTTTGTTTTGTTTTGTTTTGCATGACATTCCCAATCCTGAAGATGCATCACCATACCAAGTTTGGTTACAAAAGGTTCAGCGGTCCGGCAAATATCGTCCAGACGAACGTTCACTGAAATGCTGAACCTTCGCTGTGACACTGACTGACATTAAACACAACAAACCAGTCAGTCACAAGATAACCGGGCTTGTGGCCATGCACCAGATAGACAGTAAACAAGTCTTTTTGCTTGAAGCTCCGGCTCATGATGATGTACCACCATACCATGTTTTGGACAGGACTCGGACAGACTGATAGACAGACAGACATGCAGGCAAGTCATTCCAGTATATTATGTACCTCCAGTCCCCCTTAACTTCGCTGTGGGGGGCATAAAAATGTCGACATCATAAGAGACCGCAAAATAAAACGGCGCGAAGCAGACGTGAAAATCACAACACCGTCAAATCTTTATGGACACGTTTTATTTCACACTAAACGCTGTAGTGTGTCGATGCTCCCCCCCACGACATACATACACCACACCACACCACGCATACGCGCGCGCGCGCGCGCACACACACACACACATACACATCAAGTCACGTACACACGTCCGACTGGGACTGCACGCACGCATGCGCGTGCGCGCACACACACACACCACACACATCGAATCACGTACACACGTCCGACTGGGACTGCACGCACGCACGCGCGCGAGCACACACACACACACACACACACATCAAGTCACGTACTCACGTCCGACCGGGACTGCACGCACGCACGCACGCGCGCGCGCGCGCACACACACACACCACACACACACACACGCACGCACGCCGAGTCACGTACACAGGTCCGATTGGGACTGTCGAAAAAGCCGAAACGTATTAATTTTGGCTGTTGCGAGCAAGATAAGATTGAAACAGCCCTGCCATCCACACCGCGGCCCGCTCGCTCGCCCCTAGGAGTCGTGCCTACGTGGTTCTCTCAGCCTACGTGTTAAATACTCATCATAAAAACATCGCTTTTTTCCCACAGCCATAAAAAATATATATATATATATATATAAAAATACTGCCTTTTCCCTTTATTGGACACTAAAGCTCGCACGCATATCGCTCGCGGAATGTCAGCGTGAGCGAGTGCGAGTGTCGGAGTGTGCTGCCGACCGGGCCGGTGGAAAACAAGGACGTGTCTGTTGGCCCGTTTTAACACCTCACCTGTGTGAAATAACCCCATCAAACAGCACCACAGCCTTGCGAATGTACACTGGTGGAATGTATATAATGCGACATACGTCGTCGTACATTTAAATACACAAGGGAAATTCTTATAGGCGAAAGCGTCGCGAAGATGCATGTGATGTCACACCGTTGCACACACGTGCGCGCGCGGCGCACACACCTGAAGGTCATAAAGATTGCATGACCCCACACTCACGCACGCACGCACGCACACACACACACACTCACACACACACACACACACACACACACACACACACACACACACAGCTAAAGGCCATGAAGATTGCACGCATGCACGCGCGCGCACACACACACACAGCTTGGACGCAGTAAAAAAATTAAAAAATTAAAAACTGCCCGACCTTTACACACGTACATGTACACACACACACAGAGCCCAAAGCTGAACGATAATCGACACCACAAACGACAAAACACGAGTCATCATCTGATCAGGTGCATGCCTGCAGGGACACTGCGAGTGGCTGCAGGTGCGTCCTTAGCGATTATTTCACCAACCCTAAAAGTTTCAGCACACACGCGATTGGTGGCTGTTTTATTATTATTACTGTGTGTGTGTATACGTGTGTGTGTGTGTGTGTGTGTGTGTGTGTGTGTGTGTGTGTGTGTGTGTGTGTGTGTGGATAGATATATATAGAGAGAGATATAAAATATGGTTAACAGAAATACACTTTCATGAGAGATCGAGAAGAAAAAGAAGAAAAAAGAGAAGAAAAGAAAAAGGAGATAAAAAATCTGGACTCTACTTACTTGGACTAGGAAACTTAAACACTGTGGAGGTAGGAGTGGTGGGAATATCAGCGTACAAATCCTGGTAGTCGTCGAACGGGGACTTGTGGTTCATCAGAGGGGAGGACCACAGCTCCTTCTCGGCGTCATCAAAAACGTTGTCTTCTTCCATGGTCAAAAAACGTCGATGTCGTCGTCGTAGTTAAAAGGGTGTTGTTTTTTTGTTGCCCCTTTTTTTTCTTTTCTTTTCTTTCCCCGTAGTCAGCAGTAGAAGCACAGATATCCGCCACTATCCGGGGGCATTATGTTAGAGCCGCGGCGGCCCCATCAAAGCACTGGGACAGCGGGACAGTGGGACAGAGGCTAGGCTAGGAGCGGCAGCTGACTGTTCCCCACTTTGCACCCGCTGCTCTCCGCGCAGTCATGTATGTCACCACCGTTTCATTACAGGTCAGAAAACGGTCGGTTAGTGAATTCCAGCGCTACGACCCAACGTTAGCGGAAGATCCGAGGGTGTTACCATTTCACGATACTCTACGGTGCACACTCTTGGTAGTAGAGAATCCGGCGTGCTTATCCGATATTTGCGCAAGGTCCTCCGCGGGTGTCACCATTTCATGACAGCGACACACCTGGTAGAGAATTCCCGAGTTTTGAGCAAACTTTTGCACGTGACACGAGTAGGTCACCACTTTACGATTGCACGCATCCGTCAAAGAACTGAATTCAGCAGATTACACTGATTCAACACTTGCACAGGCTTCTGGGTGGTCGCCCTTTCGGCACACTACACACCTGTTCCAGAACTCCGGATATTTGATCCAACGTTGGCACAAGCTCTGAACAGGAAAACGATTTCACAACCAACTAAAGGGACGCACATTTACCATCTTCACACGCAAAATCCCCTTCCAAAAATTATTTAAACAACACCACTGTTGCCGACTCTAGCAGCTGTGTTGTCCAGAGGCGCGAACCCCCCCCCCCCCCCCCCCCGACTCCGGAGTAAGAGACCAATCAGCTATGTACAGCAACTGGTATCCACCAGCACACTCTCGATAACAGGTTTCCGTTTGGCTACCTCCATCCCCCCTTTCACACAAACCTTGATGAGGCGCACAACTCCGTGTAGGTGGAAACCTGAAGTGCTCCTGGTGCAACAAATGCGACTGACCTAAGACCAAAGCACTTTAGTTTATACTCACTGACTTTTCTGTAGGATAAATGGATGTTAATAACTGAATCTCTCTCTCTCTCTCTCTCTCTCTCTCTCTCTCTCTCTCTCTCTCTCTCTCTCTCTCTCTGTCTCTGCGTGCCGATGTTAAAGTGCACAACGTCGTCCAGCTAGCATAGGGGTGGGGTGGTCTTGTTGAGAGAGAGAGAGGGGGCATTTGCGACGTCGCGGAGAGACAAACCCTTACACTGCGGAGAGAGACAGAGACCCTTACAATGGCGGATAGCCACACCCTTACACTGGCGGATAAACCCTTACACTGGCGGAGACAAACCCTTACACAGGCGCAGAGAGAACTCCTTACATCGGCGGAGACAACCCCTTACACTGACGGAGAGACAAACCCTTCCACTCGTGCGGAGAGACATCTGACGAAGAAACAAACCCTTCCACTGACAGAGAAGCAAACCCTTCCACTGGCGCGGAGAGACAAACCTTAACAATGGCAGAGAAAAAATTAATTCTCTGACAGAGAACCGCCACACTGACGGAGAGACAAACACGTACACTGGCGGAGAAATGACCAGTCATGATTTTCAACACTGTCAACCGCGATGGTCATAAAATCCGAACGAAACACGTCCACATCGTACGCGAAAACTCGGATTCCATGCTATGACACAAAACCACTTTAGGTTTGATTTTTTAAAACGATTTTTTTAAAATAATAATAACTACAACAAACAATACACTAAGTTAAATGAGAAACCTCGACACTGGCTGAAAGAGAGAGAATCCTCACACTGGCTGAGAGAGAGAGCCCGTCACTCACACTGGCTAAGAGAGAGAGCCCTTCACTCACACTGGCTGAGAGAGACAGCCCGTCACTCACACTGGCTGAGAGAGAGAGAGAGCCCGTCACTCACACTGGCTGAGAGAGAGAGAGAGCCCGTCACTCACACTGGCTCAGAGAGAGAGAGAGAACCCTTCACTCACACTGGCTGAAAGCGAGAGAACCCCTCACACTGGCTGAGCGAGTAAGAGGAGAGAACCCGTCACTCACACTGGCTGAAAGCGAGAGAACCCCTCACACTGGCTGAGAGAGAGAGAGAGAGAGAGAGAAGAGACGATAGAGACAGAGAGAGACTCACACTGGCTGAGAGAGAGAGAGAGAGGAGCCCGTAAACACTCACACTGGCTGAGAGAGAGAGCCCTTCACTCACACTGGCTGAAAGCGAGAGAACCCCTCACACTGGCTGAGCAGAGTGAGAGAGAGAGAACCCGTCACTCACACTGGCTGAAAGCGAGAGAACCCCTCACACTGGCTGAGAGAGAGAGAGAGAGAGAGAGAGAGAGAGAGAGAGAGAGAGAGAGAGAGAGAGAGAATCCGTCCGTCACACTGGCTGAAAGCGAGAGAACCCTTCACACTGGCTGAGAGAAAGAGAACCCGTCACTCACACTGGCTGAGAGTGAGATAACCCCTCACAAAGGCTGAGAGAGAGAACCCGTCACTCACACTGGCTTAAAGAGAGAGAACCCCTCACATTGGCTGAGAGAGAGAAAGAGAACTCGTCACTCACACTGGCTGAAAGAGAGAGAACCCGTCACTCATACTGGCTGAAACAGAGAGAACCCCTCACACTGGCTGAGAGAAAGAGAGAGAGAGACCTTCACTCACACTGGCGGGGAGTGGACAAGCGGGCTAGACCCCCAGCTGGCTTCCAGGGCTGAGCGGACACGGCCTTCAGCCCCCTGACTATCACTTCATATTGACAATCACCTTAGCCAGGGCAGGGCCTCTCAGGCCGGCTTGTCGAGACAATGGGACACGAGGAGCAAGCGGCGTGGAATAACCGGCGACATGTCCTGCTGCTGGCCGCCCGGTCGTCGTTTGATCCTCGGGCGCCCACGGCCGCGGAGAGAGAGGGGTGGGGGGGGGGGGGGGGGGGGGGGGTCTGCGGAGTTGGAGTGTGAAGTCCAAATCAGAGTGTGTGCAGGGGGCCCCAAGTCGCCAACGCTTCTCGGCTGGTTCCCCCAAGAGTTAATCTCCCTGCGACGTGCACGTTCAAACCCTTCTGCTCCCGTCGGCTGCCGGCTCTCCAGTGGTCGACCGCTTTACCCACTTCACTTTGCGCAGTCTGTGCCGGCCCCCCCCCCCCCCCCCCCCCCGCGTAGTGGCGGTACGTATAAGTCAGGGGACGGGCTCTAATCGGCTGCAGATAAACGTCATGGAAGCTCTCCAGAAACCGCCATCGTTCCCTCGTATATTTAGGCCGCGTTTCTTCCACACGGTTAGTGACTTTGATAACAACTGGCCTCGCGCCACTTCAACTCAGCCTCCGATTCTGTCCTCTTTTCCCCCCTCCCCACCCCTCTGTGTGTGTGTGTGTGGGTGTGTGTGTGTGGGTGTACCCCCACTTACTCCCCGCGTCACTGGACTACTTTACCAGGTCGTAAATCAAACTCTTGACAAACCAGTTAAGACTGAAGGGTTTGAGGGGGAGCGGGGGGAGCTCGGTGGTAGAGCGCCGGACTCGTGGTTGAAAGGTCGCGGGTTCGATTCCTGGCAGGAGCGCCGGGAAAATTTTCACACACACACACACCACACACACTATAACACCGAGAGGGAGAAAGCAGGTGGAGTGGCAAAACGCTTGTGCAGTGTGTTCCTCACTCGGAGCATGCTAACCATCTGAGAGTGCAGCTGCACCGCAACTGCCCCCACAGGTCCCATGTCCGCTTTACCACCGACCTGACACACTGCAGCAAGTGTAGTGTCTCTGGGCTGACCACTGGCCACACTGCACGCCGCTCTCCCCCACCTCGATGGTCTGCTTTACCAGGCTGTAAATCAACTTCTTAAAAACGTTAAGCCTCCTGAAAAACCAGTTAGGACTGGATACATCAAATTTACGCTGGGTGAGGACAGAGAAAAAAAGAAGTGGAATGCACCAGGAAGATACAAATTAAAAGGGCAGAATTCCTGGCAGCGGGCGCAGCATACGTGTACACAAAACTATACTCTAACCTACTCTCTTTGATGCGAGGCATCTCTGGTAACTCTAGGTTCTCAGCAGAAATGGGACATCAATTTCTGCATCCGCGGTGCCCTAACGCGGGGAAAGGAAACGGGTCGAGGAAGGCTGGGTGTAATAAACTGTGCATAATCTAATTAGAGTCATTTTCCACAGCCGATAGTTTCACCCCCAAAACTGACGTCAGTAATCTCCAGAGCCACTTGACCCTTCGTCGTGGCGGCTGTGACAAAACATGGCGACCAGCGATTAGAAAGCCTATGTCACGGACCTGTCGTCTGGCTGTATAATAATAACAGCTACATTTATCAATGCACTTCCAGGTCCGTGTGAAATCGAAGAGACGGTCGCTGGGTGTTTCTCTGTGTGTGGTGGGGGGGGGGGGGGGGGGGGGGGATAGTATATACATGTATATTAAACAATTCACTGTGTAGTCTGTATTACCGTTGCAAAGGTCTTAATCTTGGGTCATCGCTATAAAGCATAAAGATCATATTCGTTCGTACATGTTCACCAGATACACACAACATACAATTTATTAATTTATACGGAAACGATTGGGGGGGGGGGGGGAGACAGCATTCAGCGACAGCCTATTTTCAAACAGAAAACAGCAACAGCTAATCTGACAGAAAACAGCATTTGGCGATGGCCTATTTTTAAAACAGAAAACAGCAACAGCTAATCCGACAGAAAAAGACAGCTTATGTGGCCAAAAACAGCATCGGCAATAGCTTGTTTCACAGAAACCTGACAACCCAAACCGATCCCCAGAGCGACATTGGCAGGACTGGAGCTGCTCGTCTATTCTCTAAGCGACACGGCTCCCGCTCTCCTCCACAATGCACAAAGAGCAATTAGTCAAAAGGACTGCCCTTCACGACACCTAAGGGGCTGAACAAAGCGAAGCACGCTCACGTACCGCCGGTCTTAAAATTCACCCCTCCAAAAACGGGCCACACCACTGGAGTCGTTGCAATCAAGGCGTCGTCTGCTGCCTTTGCTGTTCCGACGTTAACAACACGAGCACGTCAGCGTTCAAACCAATCAATACTCTACCTACACCAGCACATCAACATTCAAACCACACACCAATGTTCAAAACAATCAATGTTCTACCTACACCAGCACATCAGCATTCAAACCAACTAATATTCTACCTACACCAGCACATCAGCATTCAAACCGACCAATATTCTGCCTACACCAGCACATCAGCATTCAAACCAACCAATATTCTGCCTACACCAGCACATCAGCATTCAAACCAACCAATATTCTGCCTACACCAGCACATCAGCATTCAAACCAACCAATATTCTGCCTACACCAGCACATCAGCAAATCAATATTCTACTTCTAAACCACAGACACAAATCGAAGTGCGCACATATCCGGGTTATTCCAATCTATGACCTGTGGGCATATGACCTCCCTCCAGCCCCCCAACCACTTGTCTACTAAAGTTCTTACTTGCACGCCAGGCAGCACGACTTAATGAGCAAAACGTTCCGCCGACTGTACGCTTTCCAGCTCATTTGCCGATCGAGCGATCAGAAAGAAAACAACAAAAACAAGTAAACTGCACATCACTCTCTTCCGCTTATCAAATGCTGCCGGATTCGCCCTAACAGTGATATATATATATATATACCCTACACGGTTGACTGAAATAGAGTTTTGGAGATGAACACTTCCTGTCACCAACTTCCGCCAAGCCAGCCCGCTTGGCTTAGTGGTTAAGAATGCAAGGCCTGTGAGCACATGAACGAAGATTCGAATCACCGCTCTCTTCAGAAGCCGCGGATTATGCACAGTGTCTTCTGACTTTGCCCCCCACCTGCACCACACCCCCACCAAGTTAACGGACCATTCAAATGGCTCACACCACTGCCTATCTTAGTTATGTTGCAAACTCATTATGGTTGGTGCCAGCGTAATGTTACCTCTAGTCCCCCCCCCCCCCCCCCCTCCCCCGTCAGAACCACTCCAGAGAAGATCCGGCGTTCTAAGTCTTAATAAATTCCTCCGTCCCGGTCCAGATCCTCTGTCGTCACTGCAAACCGCAATTAGAGTGACTTTAATGACCTTCCTTCTTGATTCCTCCCCGCTGTGTATTTTTAATGACGACCCTTCTCCGATCTTCCTTGTCTCTCTCCCCCCCCCCCCCCCCCCCCCCCCCTTTTTTTTCTTTCTTCTCCCCCTTCGTTTTTTTTCTCGCTCGGTGCGGACCGCTCAGAGTGTCATTACGAGGGCGCACGGTGCTGGGCCGCTTAACCACGGTGCAGGACCGCTTACTAGCCTACAGATTACAGACGGCGTCAGCGGTAACACGGAAGAAGGCGCGACGCCCAATTAGTCGCCTGGTGTGTATCTGGCCACCAGGCAGATGGGCTGCATGGCGAGGCGTGCACAAACTAACAAACCTAATCCCCACCTCTCTTGTTCTCCCCGCAACCCGCGACGAAGAAACCGGCGTGAAACAAACGGCACCACACCACTTCATTACACACGCTCTTGGGTCGCTCTCGTTGTTGTTGTCGTAGTACTAGTAGTTCTCTCCGCTCTCTCTCCCTCCGTATCTCCGAGTTTGTCACAGCCGTCGGAGGTTAGGGTTGGGAGATGCAGACGTTCACCCTGCGTGATCCTCGTCCGACCCTTCCTCTCCCGTCACGGAGGGCCGGTCACACGGCACGACGCAGCTGACGGACGGACGGACGGACGGGCGACCGTCAGCATTCACGCACACAAACACACACGCGCGCAGTTTGGTTGTCCTCGCTTTCCGGCTCGTGCGTAGTCCGCCTGTAGCCGGCTGGAACCTTGCGCCGGCGCTTCATTGACGGCCAGGTGGCCTGGCTACGCGAGGCAGGGACGGAGCGAGGACCCCGCCAGGCTGACACCGACACGCCGCTCTCGCCATGGGTTTCTACAACTGCCCTACACCACAACACACACACACACTGATGACAAAATCACCCACGGACAGTCAGACGGAGAGCGGGGAAAGGCGGGCACTGGTGGTGGGTGGGTGGGGAGTGAGGGTGGGTGTGTGTGTTGGGGGTGTGGGGGAAGGGGGCACAGGCAAAGGGAATACCTGTGCATTGGCTCAGCTGTTGAGTAGATGGGAGGAGGTGGCGGTGCCTTGTCCAATGGCGGTAGAGTAGACCTGTAGTTGTACAGGCACAGGACAAAAGTCTGCTTTTTTCTTCTTCTTCTTTCTTCTTTTTCTCTCTCTCTCCAAAGAAGTAACACTGTAAGTGATCTGATCGTAGGTATGAACAGTGACTAATATGGCGGGCGGGATGGGAGGGGGGTGAGTGAGAGGGAGGAGAGCAAACCTAACTACCCCTCTCTCTCTACAGAAGTGACATTGTAACTGATCTGATCGCTGGTATGAACAGTAACTGATAGGGGAGGGGGGGAGCAAACTTAACAGTACCGCAAGTGGCAACAAATGCGACACTGAGCCGCTACAGTGGAGCGAGAGAACGACAATACTTCTTCTGCCTGTCAAGGACTCTGGGAGAGCTGTCAGAGCGCTGCAAGTCCTGCAGCGATGTGTGGTTAAAAAGGTGGCCACGGTCAGTGCCCTGGGTGTTACTGTAACAACCCTGAACCCGGCCAGCGTGGTCAGCGCTTTTCCATCCGTGCAGCACGTCCACTGCCCGAGACAGCGCGTGTGAACAAAGTGTGCATCTGCACACTGTAAAACATCCAGGCACTTTACTCTCACACTGTACAATCAAATGCTCGTCCCACCTGCTTGACGTTAGGTGAACGAACCATGAGCGTGACACTGTCAGAAACAACACGGGTACAGCGAGGTTGCCAGCGGTATTTTTATAATGCACAGGGAGGGGGGAAACAAAAAACCACATATACTTTGACCCTAGCAGTGTTACCATCAAGTGCTCCTTGCTAGTGGGCGCTCGCTCGCTCTCTCGCTCTCTCTCTCTCTCTCTCTCTCTCTCTCTCTCTCTCTCTCTCTCTCTCTCTCTCTCTCTACACACACACACACTACCTCTCTCTCTCTCTCTCTCTCTCTCTCTCTCTCCTCTCTCTCTCTCTCTCTCCACACACACACACACACACACACACACACACACACACACCACACACACACACACTCTCTCTCTCTCTCTCTCTCTCTCTCTCTCTTCTCTCTCTCTCTCTCCACACACACACACACACACACACACACACACACACACTCCTCTCTCTCTCTCTCTCTCTCTCATCACACACACACACCACACACACACACACACACACACACACACACACACACACACACACACAGCACAGCCGCGAGCGAGCCAGACAATCTCCTGCCTACAGGTGTCAGCGCCAGCTATACCTCCGCAGGTAGACACAAGACGGCCCACAGGTATGCAGGCCGCTCCACGCCGCTTGCAGCCAGTGCAGATAGCGCTGGTGCCAGAGAGGATCGTGTCGGGGCAGTGACACTGGCACCGCACACTTAAACTGCCATCACGCAGCCTCTCCCGTTCCTCAAGGACAGGACCAGCGCCGCCAGTCCTCTCGGGATTGTTTTTTTGTTTTTTTCTAACCGCTGCACACCCGTGGCCAAATTCTGACCCAAAAATATACAACGAAAGCCAGCGTGTGTTCGTTGTCTTTGGTTACAGAAAATGGCAGGAAGAGGGGAGGAAGGGCGAAGGGAGTTTGGGGGGGGGGGGGGGGGGGGGGGGGGGGCGAGGAGGAAGAATACTCCTAACGGATTCAGTATCACAGTTCATGGATTGTTAACGTCCCGTCAACCACAAAAACTCACCTCAAGAGTGTATCACAGACCAAATTATCCACTAGAAAATCAATCAATCAATCAATCAATCAATCAATCTCTCTCTCTCTCTCTCTCTCTCTCTCTCTCTCTCTCTCTCTCTCTCTCTCTCTCTCTCTCTCTCTCTCTCAAAGGTTGGCCCAAGGACAAAAGTCGGCACTGAGATCAAAAACTCTTCCGTTCTTATCGAAACTGAAACATATCCGCGCACCAATGTCAACAACAATTCCATAGATCCGCACCAATGTCAACAACACCACAGATCCGCGCCAATGTCAACAACAACACCACAGATCCGCACCAATGTCAACAACAACACCACAGATCCGCACTAATGTCAACAACAACACCACAGATCCGCACTAATGTCAACAACAATAATACCACAGATCCGCACCAATGTCAACAACAATACCACAGATCCGCACCTATGTCAACAACACCACAGATCCGCACCAATGTCAACAATAACACAGATCCGCACCTATGTCAACAACACCACAGATCCGCACCAATGTCAACAACACAGATCCGCACCAATGTCAACAACAATACCACAGATCCGCACCAATGTCAACAATAATACCACAGATCCGCACCAATGTCAACACCAATACCACAGATCCGCACCAATGTCAACACCAATACCACAGATCTGCACCTATGTCAACAACACCACAGACCCGCACCTATGTCAACACTAACACAGATCCGCACCAATGTCAACAACCATACCACAGATCCGCACACGGTTACCGACGTTGATGATATGAGCCTCCAGAACTACCTATCAGCAGGCGAGACCAAAAGCGACACCACTGATTATTTGTACGCGGAGAAGTCGACAACGACACTGCAGGTTTTACACACTGTGACAGATCACACAACTGAAACACAAGAAGACACGTTGTTGTTGTTGAAGTGTTGCTTTACGTCCACAGAAACCATAGGTTTATCAGGGACGGAAGCACAGGACGGCCACCTCGACTTTCACACAGCTCCTGAGCTCTGAACACACGTTTGCACGGAGGCATATATATATCTATATATATATATATATATCTTGAGAAGCGTGTCGTTTACACACAAGTCTAAAGGTGGCGTACGGACGTCAAGTTGCTACAAACGCACTGTGTCACGGGCAATATGTGTCAGTATACCACTCACCGCTGAATGCATTCGAATTTACACTGGCCTCGGGGGGTTAATCATCCATTGGGAAAAACTTGCCTGGTTGTTTCAAAAACTTTGCGCCAATCGCTTTCAGGCCAGTAAGTATAACGAAACGTTAAAGGCAAACATTCTCCGTTCAAATTTGGAATGTGCGCGCACGCGGGGGGGTGTGTGTGTGTGTGTGTGTTGGGGGAGGTATGTGCGTGCGTGCGTGCGTGCGTGTGTGCGTGTGTTTTTCTTTGTTGTTTTTGGGGGGTGGGGTCATCTTTTTTTCGGGGACTTTGTTGTTGGTATTGTTGGGGCTTTGTTTTTGTTTTTTTGTTGTTGTTGTTTTTCCGGCTATTTTGGTTGTTTTGGTTGTTAATAACACTGATTTTGAAGCACGTTCGTGTTTTGATGTCGACTTGTCTTCGGTCACCGTGCCTTGATCGTTATTCCCAGACCACCCTGCAGTCCTATCTCGCGGCCCCCGCCCCTCCCCGCTTACGACACAAAGGGAGCCAGCCGTCACGCACGAGCGGAGCCCCACAAAAAAAACACCGTGCAGTGTCACAGCGCTGATTGGGAAGGGAGCGCTGCCTTCCGATCACAACGGTGTCGCACAGCAAACTGATACCCGCTGTAATAACGATCTCCGCACCAATCGGCAGCAAGACAATGACGCACGCACATATTATAATTGTTATCATAGCGTAGCCTGACTCACACGACTACTAGACGCTATTTATAAACAAAAAACTAAAACCTAGTAGTTTTCTTGTGCCGAGGACCAGAACCATCCGTTGGATTGCTTGGAGCTCGTTTTTAGAACTGGCACAGGCGCATTATAAATAGTTTACTATTATTATTATTATTATTGTTCTGTCTCTGCTAGGAGGTCAGTATTTTAATCAATACCACAAGAGAACGCCCTGTAACATAACCCACGCCGTAATCCATACTGATGATACTGCACACATCTTTTTTCCTCCCCCTTTCTAATGTATGATACAGATATATATGTATGGATATGAATATCTGCAATGCCAAAACAACAACTTTTTCCCTCAAGAGAGAGAGAGAGACAGAGAGAGATGGCAGGAAGCGGAATGGGCTCGCGTCTTCCATCAGCTATTTTGCCAAGTTCTACATGCAGAGCAGTATTACGTGTTGAAACTAATCACGACTTTGAAAGGAAAACGTTCAACTGTTCTAGCACACTCCCTGAAAGTACCCGAGTACATGGGACTCGCATATCATGCCCCCGCCCATGCCCCCCACACATGTATGTGTGTGACTGTGCAGGAGGGGGGAGGGGGGCCCTCCCCCCTCCTGCACAGGGGGGCCCTCCCCCCTCCTGCACAGTCACGCACATACATGTAATGTTGTACTGTATGTGCAACAGTACACACGCCTTGAACACAACGGTACCGCCCAAAATCCGCTTCAAATATATTTTAATATCTTCAGCAAGACTGTGCTGTTGAATTTAATCCTCGGCAGGCCACCCCATCGAAATGCCTCGATGAGTCAAGTCCACAACCACACTCCGAGCATCGCTTTCCGGCACCTTCCTCCAAAGGAAGGAGGTCGTAAACCAGTGCTTGGAGTCTGGTCCACAACAGACTATGGGGCGTGGAAGGCCGGGGGTGGGGGGGTGGGGGGGGTGGGGGGGTGGGCAACGTATCGCGAGGTGCCAAAGCTAGCCCAGCACCGGTTAGAGGCGGCTACTTAGCTCTGTGTTTTGGGCCGACAGACGGCTGACCAGCCGAGAAAGAGAGCAACAAAAACCCAAGGAGGCTGTTTTCAGTGGGGATCCCCCAAGGCGGCGTGGGCCTGTGACTGTCCCAGACTAAACCACCGTAACACGGTCGGTGGCTCGCTGGCCGGACTGGACACACTAACTACACTGGCTGTAGTATCGCTGGGACCACAGACATGAACTACACTGGCTGCAGTATCGCTGGGACCACAGGCATGAACTACACTGGCTGTAGTATCGCTGGGACCACAGGCATGACCTACACTGGCTGTAGTATCGCTGGGACCACAGGCATGACCTACACTGGCTGCAGTATCGCTGGGACCACAGGCATGAACTACACTGGCTGTAGTATCGCTGGGACCACAGACATGAACTACACTGGCTGTAGTATCGCTGGGACCACAGACATGAACTACACTGGCTGTAGTATCGCTGGGATCACAGACATGAACTACACTGGCTGCAGTATCGCCGGGACCACAGACATTAACTACACTGGCTGCAGTATCGCTGGGACCACAGACACTAACTACACTGGCCGTACTATAGCTGGGACCACAGACATTAACTACACTGGCTGTAGTATCGCTGGGACCACAGAGATTAACTGCACTGGCTGTAGTATCGCTGGGACCACAGACACTAACTGGCTGCAGTATCGCTGGGACCACAGACACTAACTAGCTGTAGTATCGCTGGGACCACAGACACTAACTACACTGGCCGCACTATAGCTGGGACCACAGACACTAACTACACTGGCTGCAGTATCGCTGGGGCCACAGACACTAACTAGCTGTAGTATCGCTGGAGCCACAGACACTAACTACACTGACTGAAGTATCGCTGGGACCACAGACACTAACTACACTGACTGTAGTATCGCTGGCTGACTAGTATCGCTGGCCGGACCAGAGACACTAACTACATTGACTGTAGGAGCGCTGGCCGGACCAGACACCATAACTACACCGACTGTAGTATCGCTGGTCGGACCAGAAACATTGTAACTACACACTGGTGTAGCGCTGGCCGGACCAGAGACATTAACTACATTGACTGTAGTAGCGCAGGCCGGGCTTGTGGGTGGCTTGGAAGGCAAGGGGGGTGGGGGGCGAGAGAGAGATGGGCAGTGGCCGAGGCGAGGCGCCTGTCTTTTCCGCCCGACCAGTCAATATTTCACTGTCCGTCTTTCTGACTCGACACATTCATTTCGCTGTCTTTCCGACAGGCCACATTCGCTTCACTGTCAATATGGCACTGTGGTATGTATATCCGTTTATCATACATCATCCATTCTCTGTCGGGGGTTAACAAGTCTTCACTCGGTTTCTGTCTTACCCCTACGTTCTCCACCCTTTGCTTTGCTTCCTGGGCCCACTGACTGTGTTGTGCGTTCACAAAGCCAGGACCTGCTCTGCAGTCTTCTCCCCTCAACGCTCTTTTGTGCTGCCGCCAAATGGCAGTTCATTGGCGTAAAGGAGCGTGCAATCTGTCCACGGGGCGCGCTGAATAGACTCTTCCTTGCTACATGTATGCTCCTAGCGGCATCGGATTGAGCAGTGGGGACAGAAGATGAAGGTCACAATGTCGGGAGCGTGAGAAATGAGCCCCCCCCCCCCCCCCCCCCCTCGTCCACAACACAGCCAGCGTGGTAGGAAAGAGGGTAGTGAACGATGGTGGGTGTACTTCCTACAGTTTGACTCGTCCACAGGGTCCAGGCGAGATCAAGAGAAGGGAGGTGGAGGTGGAGCTGGACGCTCAAGAGAGCTCGGGAGAGATCAAGAGCGGGGAGGTGGAGCTGGGCCATCAAGAGAGCCCAGGAGAGATCAAGAGCGGGGAGGTGGAGCTGGGCCATCAAGAGAGCCCAGGAGAGATCAAGAGCGGGGAGGTGGAGCTGGGCCATCAAGAGAGCCCAGGAGAGATCAAGAGGAGGGAGGTGGACCCTCAAGAGAGCCCAGGATAGATCAAGAGGAGTGAGGTGGAGGTGGACCTTCAAGTGAGCCCAGGAGAGATCAAGAGGAGTGAGGTGGAGCTTGGCTCTCGTAAGGAGTTGGACAGTCCTTCGCTTCAGTTGTTCCTCAATGGCTGCTTTTCGGACATTGTCTTTGTGACTTTGCTCCCCACAGCTGTTGAAACAGCAATTAGCGAAGTATACAGGTTGCTTCGCACTGATGGGGTCCCCACCTCCTTAACACTGTTCTTCACGCTATTCGCGTCATCCCCCTCCCACCCCTTTCCCCCGTCCCTAATAAACCTTATGGTTTCTGTGGATGTTAAGCACCATTTAACGAATAATAAAAAAAAAAGACTCGTGCAGTATCTTGGTTTGCACTCCTACAGTTTGGCTTGTGCAGTATCTTGGCTAGCACTCCTACAGTTTTGACTGGTGCAGTGTCTTGGTTAGCACTCCTATTGTTTGACTGGTGCAGTGTCTTGGTTAGCACTCCTACAGTTTGACTCGTGCGGTGTCTTGGTTAGCACTCCTACAGTTTGATTCGTCCTATGTCTTGGTCAGCAAGGGAGTACACGGAGAGCAGACTGAGCTCTAAGAGGTCAGTCTTCGGATGAGTGTGTGGGTCGAGAGGTAGCCCACGAGTTCGGACGAGTGTTCCAGCCCTCTGACCTGAACTTCCACTGTCAACCCAATTTTAAAAAGCAACACACACAGACACACAGACACACACACACACTGGTACGAGGGGGGAAAGTTCCCATGTGAAAAAGCGGAGACAACTCAACGAAGCGTAAGGGCAACGCACGTACAGGCGGCGGATGGAGCCTGTGATCGACGGCTCTTCCTCCGCCTAACCACCCTCCCTCCCGCTGGGCAGGTGAAGGGTTATCCCCCTCGCTCGCTGCTTATCTCCCCTGGCTCCTTTGAGCTGCACGGTGGCTGCATCAGCTACCTGACAGTTGGGGCACTGGGGACGGCGGGGTGGTATAAAGTACCCTGGAGTGACGCTGCGTGTAAGTGGGTGCCGGAGATGTACGGTTCTTGTAGCCATTTACCGCGGTAAAAGGAATTCGACAAAAGATCAGTTCGCCTGACTATATCTACAAAACCGCACAAAAACACAGCGCTCGGGAGCTGTGTGAAAGTCGAGATGGCCGTCCCTAATAATCCTTATGGTCTCTGTGGACGTAAAGCAGCATGTGAAAAAGAAAAAGCTCCATATACACCGAAAGGAATCATTAGACACGTGAGGGGGAGGGGGGGGGGGGGGATGGGGGCATTCAGCCAGGATAATTCCCGGAAGTCAAAGCCATCAAGAGTTTTGTCCTCTTCTACTTATCTACGTATAGTGATTCGATTCAATGATCTTAGAATTAGATCACAAAATGCTAGTTACCTAGATCACAAATATCGTTTAGAAATGTGTCTGTGTGTTTTGCGGTAGGGGAGGAGCAGGCATAGAAAAGAATCACACTTTCCACTCTCCTGTCGTCTGACTCCCCCTCCTCCCCACCCCCTCTTCTATCTTTTTCTCCTGTGGTGATCACAGCTAATGCAAAACTGACAGAGCTGCGACAGTCAACACCGTGATCGATTCTGGATGGTTTTTGCCCTTGCAAAACCAGAATCCTTCAGTAAATCGACTGCTTCAGAACAAAATCCAGCTGTTGCTTACTATTCGCTGCATCATTTAAGAAACGTGACGCGCTTGGCTCACAGCAAAACATTAATGTTCTGTCGCGCAATTTGCTCATCCATGACAGGTTTGAGAAGCTGCTGAGCAGTCGGAAGTCGAAAGAGAGGCGCGTCTCGTCTGCTGATTGACTGATTGATTGGATGCTGCTTTACGTCCACAGAAACCATGAGGCTTATTAGGAACGGGAGCCAAGCTGCTGCTGTTGTGTTGCTTAATGTCCTCGGATGTCGGTTGACATACTAGGGACAAGCTGGGACCAGTGCATGAGCATGGTTCAGTATAGCTTTACGTCCACGGAAACCATAAGGCTTGTTAGGACGGAAAGCCCAGAATGGCCACCCCGACTTTCACACAGCTGCTAAGCTCTGTCTCGTCTGCTTGTTGAAGTGTTGCTGTACGTCCACGGTTCGGTTCGGTTGTGTTGCTTAATGTCCTCGGATGTCTGCTGACATATTAGGGACAAGCTGAGACCAATGCGTGAGCATGGTTCAATAAATCTTTACGTCCACGGAAGCCAGAAGGCTCGTTAGGACGGACAGCCCAGGACGTCCATCTCGACTTTCACACAACTCCTGAACTAAGTCTGTACGTCCACAGAAACCGTAGGCTCATTATGGACGGGAGCCCAGGACGGCCACCTCGACTTTCACACAGCTCCTGAGCTCTGTCTCGTCTGCGCGTGCAGGTCGGCTAATCGCTGATCGTGTCTGTCACTCAAGAAGGTCGGCGACACGTTCATAGGTGGACCTGCACTTCCGACGACGACGGCCAAGCGACTGTTATATTATAGCATCAGCGGTGAAAACGTCGGTGCCGCGCCGAAAGGTCCATAAAGGTCTGACGTGGCCGTCACGGTGGAGAGGGATACGGCTGCACGTTAATCCCTCGCTGCCGACGAGAGAGACGTTTGTGTCCCGGTCCACCCCGCCTGTCCCCGGGGCCCTGACGTGTGAACACCTTGACATGTAGGTAGCCATAACTGCACTGCATGGTTTAAAACCCCTCTGTCTATACACTAGTTTTGGTGGTGGGGAGAGTGGTGGAGGTTTGGGAGGGGGGGGTACGGTCACACATGGTCACACCGCCTGGGTGTTTCATTAAATGCGTTCAGTTTTGATGTCCCGTAAAAATGCGGTTTGCATATTCATCAGGAACCTCCCCGTGTCCCGTAAATGGGGCTTGCATATTCATCAGGGACCTCCATTCTGTAAACATGCCCCCCCCCCCCCCCCACACACACACACACACTCGCCTCACCTCCCCGCCCCAACCCGCGTATTCATCAGTGTTCCTGTCTTTTGCGTTTCCGGGTTTTTTGTTTTGTCAAATATATGTGCGCGGAGTGTGCCCCATTCAGAAAGCTACAGTCTGATGGGGTCAGTCCTCCCTGGTGGAGTCGTCACGGACGCTTCTGTCAACCCTTTATCGTCGACATCAACCCTTTATCGTCGATTCGCACAGTGATACCGGCCCCATATTCAGATGTAGGAGACGTAATCAGGTGTAATCAGGGACACTTCTTTTAACCCTTTATCGTCGACTCGTACAGTGACATCGGCCCCACAGTCAGACGCAGGAGACGTAATCAGGTGGAGTCGTCATGGACGCCTCTTTGAATTAACCCTTTATCGTCGACTCGCACTTCACCACAGTGACACCGGCCCCACAGTCTAAAATCAGACGCAGGAGCAGAGAACGGTTCTGGCCTTGCCAAAAATGATCCGTCCATGGCTAGCTGCTACAAGGATGAAGGCTTGTTCTAAAGCCGTCTGCAGCATCTTTCCCGTTTCAACCACTCACTGAAAACAGCAGCTGAAGAAGCGCTGTCGAACAGGTAGGTAGGGACAACGAAGACTTTATGCCAACAGACTTCTAAGCTCAAGCTTTCGTGCCGCCTCTAGACTTCATAACCGACTACTGATGGAACTACCACCGCATATTTTCAACGCAGAAAGACGATCCTTCTTAAAAGGACGATCAAGTAAATGCATATGTTACTGTATTTTCCTCTATAGGTAACACTCAATCAAGCATATTGCTTATGTGTTTCTGTACTTGTTGTTTGCTGAGTTTATGATTACGAGGTACGAATAAATTTTGTTTAAAGCAAAGGACGCGAAAGGGTGGGCCACTGTCAATCAGAACGAACTTTTGGAACTGTTTCAACGGTGTTGTTGGGGAAACTTCTAAGAGACAGAGGTGGAGCGCAGGGTTTCCGAGCGCACAGATACCATTTTGAACTGAACTGAACTAACGTGCGTCTTCGTTGTTCATTAGGGCTTAACGTCTCCAGATGATGATGTGGGGCTTACTGCCCTGATGTGTGGGGCTTAATGTCCTGAGATGTCGGGCTGAAATATTAGGGGGAAAAAGAGACCACGTACGGTCTATTAGGTGGCGATGTGGGGCTTAATGTCCTGAGATGTCGGGACAAAAAGAGACCACATAGGGTCCCTAATATGGTGGTGTTTGATGGATTAATGTCCTGAGATGTGGGGCTGACATATTAGGGACAAAAAGAGACCACGTACGGTCCGTTATGGGCGGGAGTGCGTCTTCCCTTGTGGTCCTCTTTAAGACTGTGCCGAGAGAGACCTTTGTACAACAGTCCAGCCGTGGGGTGAAGAATCGGACTGTGAGGAGTGACGTAATCCCCCCCCTCCCCCCCAAGAGCGGAACGACATACAAAAAATACAAAAACAGTTTGGGTAACAATGCTGACGGTCTAAAAAACAAACAAAAACAGGCTCAATCAGTAGGCAATTATTTACCGGGGCCGATACCTCGCCAGGAATCCGGTGTTAGGCAAGGTGAGTGGGATTATCGGATAATCCGCACCCTTTGTAAGGAACGGCAGCGTTGGGCCAACGCCGGAGGAGAAACTAGGGCAGGGAAAACACGGAACCAATCACAGAGTCAGTCTGCGATTGCCTTTCACGTTGAAAGGCTTCATTGGAGCGAGAAGTAACCACACATACACGTCTTTTCAAAGCCTTTGTTGAAAGAATGCTTGCGTGTATTACTAATAGTCAGAAAATCAGTCGATCCACAGGCATAGCCTGACACACATGGGGGTCCAACTTGTAGTAAAAACCTTCCTCGCCTTTTTCCAGAAAAACAACAGCACAATAAAAACAACAAAACAGCCAGCCATTGTGCAAAAACGACGACGTCAAGAGATTCAAGTCACTAAAAAGCCAGCACGTCACTTTTTAGTAATAGCTGGTCTGAATTTGCACACCCCTAATTCTGACACCTTATCTATAACTAGTACAAATTCTCTCTCTCTCTCTCTCTCTCTCTCTCTCTCTCTCTCTCTCTCTCTCTCTCTCTGGCTCTCGCTCGCTCGCTCGCTCTGCGTTGGGGCAGGACACCAACCAGACACTCCTTCCCGTCACTCGACTGAAGTCAAAAAAGTAAATGTGTGTGCGCGTGTGTGTGTTGTGGTTGGTGTGTGTGTGCGTGCGTGCGTGCGTGCGTGCGTGCGTGCGTGCGTGCGTGTGTGTGTGCGCGCGCGTGTTGTGCTTGCGCGCGAGTCATGGTCGCCCAGCCCTGGGTCACTCTCACCTCTCTCCTCTGACCTTGCATCGATGAATAAAAACACTGTCAACCTCTATGCCTGAGTTCAAACAGTGGCCACTTAAGTTTTTACGGCCGCTGCGTCTGGAATGTCATTTAGGAAGCAACGGTTCTTTACCACACCGCAGGCTTCAACTGGGGGGGGGGGGGGGGGGGGGAGGAGGGGTGGGGGGGGGGTCAACTGGACACGGAAGTCTTGTCATTTGGTGGTGGTGGGGCCTTTTCTGAACACTTTGACCAGGTAGCAACATGGTCGAAGCGAGATTAAAAGGTCACGCACGCCACTTTTTCATACAAGCTCACTCATCCACAATCACACACGTACACTGTGAACTGCTTTACCCGGGGAATCCACAGCGGGGGCGGGGGGGGGGGGGGGGGGGGGGGGTGTAAAGGTGCCTTGTAGTTGTTTCTTCGTGTGGCTTTTTTTCTTTATTTCACACAAAAACAACAAAACTCACCCAAAAGCAGACAGTGTCCTACTTCTACAGCTCATTTTTCACCGTTTAACTGTTGTTTAAATGTCGTTTCATAGCTTGATAAAGGGGATTACCGCGAAAACTCACATGAGTTTTGTCCAAATAAAACGTTATTTTTAACGTTATGTTTTACGTGTTTAAATACATTTTCTTTGTTTCCGGCTTTCTGTCTACTGACATCCAAACCTCAAATCAACCGTCTTCTTCTTCTCTGAGAAAACAGTTATCTGAGAAAACAGTTATCTAAATCAGAAGCTGGCAAGTCATGCAGTTACTTCCCCTGAATGTCAACACAGTTTCAGCAGACTATCCAGGAGTCACAAGCCAACACACTGGATCAGGGGTTGAAAAAGAGTTGATATTTCCCTACAGTGGCACGTCTCTTGTAGGTCGAAACCCAATACTGTGATAAAATTAGTGCCCTACCGTGACATATTTGCCGTAGGTCAAAAACCAACACTGTGGTATCGTCCCACAGTGAGGTATTTGCCGTAGGTCCAAAAACCCACACTGCGATATTGACCGACTACTGGCTGCCTGGGCGGGGAGCTTCATTGACAACGGCTCAAGCTGACGACACTGCAAACACTGGAACTCTTCAGTGGAACAGCGTCACCACAGACAACTACTTACCGCATTCCTTTGGCTTGTAGCTTCCGCTAAGTAGCCTTAACGTGGGCCATTGTATTTACCCCACCCCCCAAACTAAAAAAAAAAAAAGAAAAAAAAAAGAGGGGGATGGGGGTAGGTTGGTAAGAACGAACTAAAAGGAATATGAACCCTTAGCGAACACTTAACACTGTGCCAGCGCCATGCAACACTGTGCCCAGTGCCATGCAGCACTGTGCCAGTGCCATGCAACATTGACCAGCGCCATTCAACACTGTGCCAGCGCTATGCAACACTGTGCCCAGTGCCATGCAACACTGTGCCAGTGCCATGCAACACTGTCCAGCGCCATGCAACATTGTGCCAATGCCATGCAACACTGAGCCAGTGCCATGCGACACTGAACACTGCGCCAGAGGTTGAGCGGTCCCGCCATGTGTGAACAACAGGACATCACTGCAACGTCAAGCCAGCGGAACCATCCCATCCATCAGTGCCAGGAAGCAAGCGGAAAGACGACAATGCGAACACGGAGCAACAGCAGAGACGTAAAAAAGCAAAGAAAGCGAGTGAAGAGTTTTTGAGTGACAAGTATTAGCAATACACTGATCAACAACTGACATGAAGTGGGAACTAAAATCCACCGGTAAACAGAGGCTAAAAAGGCGAGCTCTATCAACTAGACCCACAAACTTTTGTTGTTGTTGTTGTTGTTGTTGCTGGTATTGGTGGTGGTTTTCCATTTCCAAACATCAGCCCGACAAATGACCAGGTGGCACGCGACGGGAAAGTCGAACAACGATCAAGAGAGAAAGGGGAGAAAAGAAACAAAGAAACGGACTCTCTGAACTACACCTACGACTTACTCTCAGCTCCTAACTTTCAGCCAGTTACCCCGTTTTCCTACAAAACCAGATATACGATACTAGCAGACAAACACAATGCACTCACGGACGCACGCCACGCACGCACACACACACACACACACACACACACACACACACACACACACACACACACACACACACACACACACACGCCCTGCATCAGTACTCCACCCACCAGCTCTCACTAAACACACACCAACTCTCCCCACACCACACCTCCCACCCGCTCACACCTGTTGGCATGAGATCCAAATTGCCCCCCTATCCCCTACAGCCTGTTGCACAATTTTCACCCTTCGATACGTTTTGAGCAGAAAATGAGGTGTTGGGCCCAATTCCGGCGGCAAGGGAGCCAGGGAAGCAGGAAAACGGGAGGAGAAGAGGTGCACGTGTTGATGAAGAGCGGCCGGCAGGCAGGCAGGGACCCGGTGACGACTTAAAGGCCCCCCCCCCCAGTGACCAAGCCCTCTCTACTCTGCCGCCCGTCGAGGACGACGAAGGGTCAACGAGGAATCGGGTAGGTTAGCACTCTCGTGTATCGGGTCAACAGCGGCTTACCTGTCTCGGTGAGCCGGCTTGGCGTAGTGGCTACAAAGTCAAAGGCCGAGCGCCCATAGGCTGGCGGACTGCGGTTCGATTCCGCTTGGGCTGACATCGCTCTTTCCCTTCTTTCTTTCTTTTTTAGTCGTGGTTTATGGACACGCTGTTGTGTGACGGTGTGGCCCGCACCCAGTAGCGAAACATTCGGAACGGCTGACAGCGCTGCCCGCTTTGATGCTGAATCAGACTGTGACGGCAGTGCAGCGATCAAGTGTACGCTTACATTCACCCCCACCCCCACCCCCGGGCATTTGGGTCCAGTGTTTGTCAGAAAAGTGACGCGGGACGTCAAACTAACTGAACTAATCACTCAGGCCCCGTCAGTCTGGGCGAAGCGCGGTTCTGGCGCTAGTTACACTTTCTCATTTCAACAGCTTGTGTGCCTGAAAAAATCACACCCCACACGTATGTACACACACTTTGAAGAGGGGGGGGGGGGGGGGGGAGAGACCCTTTTTTTTTTTTAAACTTACTAATCCTGGTCAGACAGAATAGCTGCCGAGTTCCACTTGTTAGAACGACTAAATTTCGAATGAAACTCAGAGGGTAGTTCAATAAAAATAAAATAAAAATAATAATAATAAGTTTTACAAATATTTAGCGGGTAGCTAGGGATTAGAAAAAGAAGGTGGGGGGGGGGGGGGGGCAAAAAAACAGCACAACTGTATTTCGACGTTCTCCCGGGGCATGTTCAAACCTCTTCAAACGATAGGTCACATGGCGCACTAGTCGAGACCAGCCGTAGCTCTCCTGTCAACAACAGTTACCCCAAATCCAAGGACCGAGTTGTTTGTGCGCTTCTTCTTCTTTTTTCTCCCCTATCTCTGCCTCTGCTCCACCCTCCCTTCGCATAACTCCAACTCCATATTCACTGCCCCTGACCCCTCCACACAGCCCTGCCATTCAGGGCCCGGCCCCTCAACAACAACAAACTGCCATTGGAGCAGTCCTGCCTCATTCAACACTGTCCCTCATTCACAACCTGGCTTGTTTGTCCTCCACCCCTACAAACAGGGAGGCGGGGGAGGTGGCGAGGGCGGGGGTCGGGGTGGCCGTGCGGCTACCCCTCGGGCAGCAAAAAGAGGGTGCAGGGGGAGTTCCACACACAGGGGCCAGACCCCCGGTCGTGCTGGTCCTGGCAGCGGACCGGCCGGTCGCCCATTGTCTCGAGGAGACGAACAACGAACTGTTCAAAGCCTGAAAGGCTGTACATATACCTATTGGTATACGGCTGCACAGTAGTATGGTTCGTCACGGAATGGCCACGGGGAGTGATATATCTGTGTCCATGGGAGGTCAATGATATATCTGTGTCCATGGGAGGTCAATGACATATCTGTGTCCATGGGTGGTCAATGATATATCTGTGTCCATGGGTGGTCAATGATATATCTGTGTCCATGGGTGGTCAATGATATATCTGTGTCCGTGGGTGGTCAATGATATATCTGTGTCCGTAGGAGGTCAATGATATATCTGTGTCCGTAGGAGGTCAATGATATATCCGTGTCCGTGGGAGGTCAATGATATATCTGTGTCCATGGGAGGTCAATGATATATCTGTGTCCGTGGGTGGTCAATGATATATCTGTGTCCGTGGGAGGTCAATGATATATCTGTGTCCGTGGGTGGTCAATGATATATCTGTGTCCGTGGGAGGTCAATGATATATCTGTGTCCGTGGGAGGTCAAGTCTCTCTCCCTCTCTTATTGCTGACATTCTCATCTATTCTGTGCGTAGCTCAATAGATGCAATCCAACACCACAATTACTGATGAGTAGGAGTGCCGAGTTGAATACAGCAAAGCCCGTGATCAGGTTCCGTGGGTGGGGTTGAGGAGGACCAGCTTATTGATCTGACAGACTGGGTCACGGTAATTCGAACCTACATCAAAATCCGTGGCTGAATACAGTCTACATTACGAGTGCAAGACCGAGGTAGTGTCCAAAAGTTGTTCAGGCAATTGTACTGACGAGGTGACGTTTTAAGCCAACGGCAAATCACACCCACTGTGATCTCATTTCTCTCCCTCCAGTGACAATAACAGTTCGAGACGTTCTTCAACAAGCACGGGGTGAGCACGTGAAGCGATCAAGTTGTGAGACGAAAGAAGAGTCTCTCTCTTGGTTTTCAAGTTAGCTTAGCTTAGCGATTAGCCTACTGTGTCAGTGTGTCTGTGCATGCGTGCCAGTACGCGCCTGTGTGTGTGTGTATGTGTGTGTGGGTGGGGGGGGGGGGGAGAGAGACCCTGACAGCAGTGCAGGTTGGGAACCCAAGTGAAGGCTACGATGATGTGGAACTCGACACGACTTGTCCCCCAAGGGATGCTTGGACTGGATGGCGCGAGTAAAGCAGGTGCGAATACGTAGTGCAGTAAAATGACACGTCATCGGGCCTGATTCAGTGCATTTTGTGTGTGTGTGTGTGTGTGTGTGTGTGTGTGTGTGTGTGTGTGTGTGTGTGTGTGTGTGTGTGAACTTAATCCCTCGTCCTTTCTCAAACTGAACACTGACATGCACCCTGTTTGTGCACGCGCTTCCTTCCCTCCTTCCCTCTCTCTCTCTCTCCCATACACGCGCGCGCACACATACACACACGCACACACACACACACACACACACACACACACACACACACACACACACACACACACACACACACACACAAGTACCCACCTACGATCATTTTCTCCCCAGAGCTTCGTAAAGAAACAAAAACAGACCCAATGACTTTCACGGTAAATTTCACAAGTTTGATCAAACATCTGCGATAGAACATTATAAATCCAATGGCACAGCTATACCTCCCGCCCCCGTAACCTGAGCCCCAATCACACACACACACACACACACACACACACACACACACACACACACACACACACACACACACACACACACACACACACACACGGGCGGGAAAAGTCAGAGATAAAGGATCGAGGCGGTCCAGAGCAATCCCCTGACCAAACAGCCACCCTGTACCACTGTCAGCCCCGGTGATCGTAATGCCGCCCGCTGACGTGCTGCGTTCCCCGGACTGTGCAGACTCGGACACCACCGGCAACCAAAGACTATGTGCAGCTCACCACCGGCAACCAAAGACTATGTGCAGCTCACCACCGGCAACCAAAGACTATGTGCAGCTCGCCACCGGCAACCAAAGACTATGTGCAGCTCACCACCGGCAACCAAGGACTATGTGCAGCTCACCACCGGCAACCAAAGACTATGTAGCTCACCACCGGCAACCAAAGACTATGTGCAGCTCACCACCGGCAACCAAAGACTATGTGCAGCTCACCAGAGGCAACCAAGGACTATGTGCAGCTCACCACCGGCAACCAAAGACTATGTAGCTCACCACCGGCAACCAAAGACTATGTGCAGCTCACCACCGGCAACCAAAGACTATGTGCAGCTCACCACCGGCAACCAAAGACTATGTGCAGCTCACCACCGGCAACCAAAGACTATGTGCAGCTCACCACCGGCAACCAAAGACTATGTGCAGCTCACCCCCAACCCGATCTTCCTTTCAAGGAAACCCAAAAACAAAGGGTCATCTGGGTCGGCCAGGCAACCAAAGACTATGTGCAGCTCACCACCGGCAACCAAAGACTATGTGCAGCTCACCACCGGCAACCAAAGACTATGTGCACCTAAACCATACGATCTTCCTTCGAAGCAACTAAACTAACTGGTCATCTGGGTCGGCCAGGCCGCCAGCCATGTGTGGTCCCGTTGGATGCCAGAGTTGAGGAATGGAAGAACACCATCGTAGTATTAATCATATGTGTTGGGGAATGTAAGAACAGTATGGGCATATATAGGTGTGTTGTGGTGATGCCAACTCTCCTGTCTGTGCTTTAAGGACGGTGCCGAAGAAATACATTAATCTAACACTACTCTCTTCTTCCAACTGAATGAGCTCCATAGTTTTTGCACTGTGTAGAATACGCTTAAAGGATGGTGTCGAACAAATATATTAATCTGACACTTCTCTCTCTCTCTCTCTCTCTCTCTCTCTCTCTCTCTCTCTCTCTCTTCTTCTCTCTCTCGGAAGAGATGGAAAATAACCGTCACTGTTGACTGGGCGTTAAAAATCAATTATCTCCCCCCCCCCCCCCCCCCCCATTTCCGACGACACACATTTAAAAAAAAATCTTGTCAACAGAAAGACTTCTTCTGCACTCCACTCACTTCGATTCCACAGAACAGTGCATTGCAGCAACAGGTGTGTCTTTTCAACAGCGAAAAGGCGCCAAATTACGGCCACAGCCTGAGTATCGGAGTACAAAAGTCGTGTACACCTTTAATATGCCCTTGTCCCTAATATGCTTTTAGCATCTGAGGACATTAAACAAAAACTCAACAACATAAAATGCCCTCCACCCGCCCCCTTGCCGCATGCCTGGTCCGCCGGGGTCAGGACATTATGCAAATAGCGCTATCACCCAACCGAGCTGGCAAGCTGACAAACCAACCGAGTGGGGTTACAACGGTAACGTGACACGGAGAGTATTATAGCAGGCCTGCGTGTGTGGAACTGTACCAAGTCACAGTTCTGCATCAAGAACTACACGCTGCTTGAGCGTGAGCGTGTCGAGAGTGCAGAGCTGTACCAGTTGCAGTTCTGCATCAAGAACTACACCTTTCGTGAGCGTCAGCGTGTCTCGACAGGCGAGCAATGCCAGAGAGACCCTTATGCTATAGACAGATGAACGCTGCGAGAGGTGCACTAGTCTACGAGTCGCGATCAAACAGCTTTTTGACGAGTGTAGATCAGCTGAGGTGGCCATTGTAAAATCGTAGCCCAGTGCCTTTAAAGAGAGTGGAGCGGAACATGACGTGTGTCAGATTTCGTTGTTGTCAATCGTATCAAGTGCCCGAGCCTTTCAAAGAGAGTGGAGCGGAACAATCAGGCTGTCTTTGATGTCAAAGGCATTGTTCCTCAGACTTGTTTAACGCAGAGTTGTCTACTGGCGGGGAGCCGAGTCGAGATCCCAGGGGGGGGGGGGAGGGGGGGGGGACGGACACTGTCATCGACAGAATGTTTCTGCATTATGAGAGGCAGCGATGTGGCCTTTTTTCTTTCTTTTTAAGCAAGACACAAGACTGTTCATAAACCACAACAAACACAAATAAAATGCTTCAACAAAATCAATTACTTGCCCCCCCCCCCCCCCCCCCCCCCCCCCCACCCCAACCCCAACTTCGATCTAAAGCACAAGTTTTGAAGAGAAAGGAGAGCCGAAATGGGGAAGTGAACCGACGTCGTCCGCTTACCAGCCTAACGCCTTACCGCTACGCCAAACTGGCTCACTATGGCAAGACATTGTGAAACTGAAAGCGATTCCTACATATTATATACCTGCCACATACCATTCAACTGCTACTCATATGCACAAATTGACACCGGAGTGACGTCAGCAGTCCCATTCACGTGACTGCTGACATGGGACGTAACCCGTCCTGAAAACCCAAGAGCTAAGTAACCCAGTGTTCATTTCGTATGACCGCTATTTGTTCGTTTGATCCTTACCTATATATATATACGTCGACCAAAACTGAGAGATATGAACAATTCCACAAGAGGCGGTCACCGCTATCAGCAGTTCTATAGCTTACAGTGGTCATATCAACAACATGCAGCCCAGCCCAACAGTTCCGTAGCTTGTGGTCATACCAACACTCAAACCCACCCCTACACTTCTGAAGTTCGCCCAGCCCCTGCCCCAGTGTTCATTTTGTCTGGAATGGCTGGGGCCTGGTCACTGGGGGGCCGAAGGTCATTTTCAGGTGATAAGAACCCGTGGCTGGCCCTTGACACCTGAAGAAATCGCACTTCAAAAGAAATGCCGAGTCCGCCCAATCTCCCTCCTGGACAGAAGCCAAGAAACAGGAGGGGAAAAACTAATGCAAACTCTACTATTTTAATGTGTGTGTGTGTGTGTGTGTGTGTGTGTGTGTGTGTGTGTGTGTGTGTGTGTGTGTGTGTGTGTGTGTGCGTGCGTGCGTGCGTAAACGTTTTTCATTGGAGAAAAAAATCCTCAGTGAACACGGCATATAAGCATACAAAACATTGGCAGGGAATACAGAAGACAGAAGTCAATTTATCCCCAAACACGGTGGAAAGCTTATCATCAAGAAAACACACACGCACGCACGCACGCACGCACGCGCGCGCGCGCGCGCACCTCACTACCTCCCTCTCTTTCTCTCACACACACAAATATATATGTGCACTCCCCGAAGGGACACCACTGCTCCCCGACGCCAAATTTCCGTCTAACACAAACGTCACCACAGTTGCTCCCCTTCTCCGAGACTAACCAACACGAGAGCACAATGTAAGCAGGATGTACACTGAGCTTTTGACGAATATCATAGGTGAGTAATACATCCCACAAACAAGACAGCTGCCAACAATGCCGTGTACTTCAGTACTGGTGAACAAGAGCAAGCCATACACCAGGAAGCACACCAGACTGCTGTGACACTTCAGTCAACACACACAACCCAGCACAGCCATGGTAGTAGTAGTAGTACTAGTAGCTTGGTGTGTTTTTATACGCCCAGTCAAAAACCGCACAGCCATAGAGCATAAAAAAAATAAACATTACACCATGAACATGAAGCGACAGAAAAAACGGTTAAAAAACTCATTTGCTAAGCAGACAGGCTAAAAATTAAAAAGACAAAATATAACCATAAAATAATATAAACAATATTTTTTGTCTTTAAAGGCACAGAAAGGACGAAGAAAAATGAAACTGGCATTGATGCAAATAAGGCGGCCACACGGTATGTGCATGTGGATGACAAACACTGGAGCAAGCGATGTTGCTGGAAAGTACCTACCGGCAGAGGAACAGTCTGTAGGGAGGCAAGCACCACACACAACATTAAATCAATGTAAATCACACATTCTGTTTGTCACTTTAACTGGCAGCTACAGTGGAAACCCCTCAACTCTTGCTCACTAGCTCAGACTCACTACTTTATCCTTTCACTCACTCACTAGTTTATCCTTTCACTCAGACACGTGAGCTTAATCCTTTCACTCAGACTCACTAGTTTGTTCTTCTTTCACTCAGACTCACTAGTTTATCTTTTCACTCACTCACTGGTTTATCCTTTCACTCAGACTCAATAGTTTATTCTTCTTTCACTCAGGCTCACTAGTTTTTACTTCTTTCATTCAGACTCACTAGTTTTCACTTCTTTCACTCAGACTCACTAGTTTATCCTTCTCTCCCTTAGACTCGCTAGTTTATCCTTCTTTCCCTCAGGCTCACTAGTTTATCCTTCTTTCCCTCAGACTAGATAGTTTATCTTTCACTTTACTCACTAGTTTAGCCTCCTTTCCCTCAGACTCACTAGTTTTCACTTCTTTCACTATACTCACTAGTTTATCCTTCTTTTGCTCAGACTCACTAGTTTTCACTTCTCTCACTCAGACTCACTAGTTTTCACTTACTCAGACTCACTAGTTTTCACTTCTTTCACTATACTCACTAGTTTATGCTTTCACTCACTCACTAGTTTTCACTTCTTTCACTCAGACTCAATAATTGATCTTTCTTTCACTCAGACTCACTAGTTTTCATTTCTTTCACCATACTTCACTTCATTTCTTTCACACACACTTGCTAGTTTTCACTTCTTTCATTCAAGCGTTTCAGTTATAGTGACAGCAAAGGTTTGGGCACATTTTCAGAGATGGAACAGACGAGGCAGAAGTCCAAGCTAGGACATCATTTTTCCCCCAGAGTGTTACAATCATGTATCACATGTAACCTCACAAGACACAGTAGCACAAGAACAAAACCACAGAGTAGAGAACAGATAGTCAGCAGAAGCTTTTCAAGACAAAGTGGCTGGGATCATCCCAGTTTCGTGTTCCTAACAGAAGTGTCTTAAATAAAAGAAGAAAAATACAAAGAAAGGGTTCAGTGGGGAAACAGTGGAAAACCCTTTCAAGCCAAAGAGGCTGGACTTATTGAAACTGCTTCTTCCTGATAAAAACTGTTCACAAAAAGAAGAAGAACACAAAACACACACAGAGTACAATGTGGGTGGTTACGTCCCTTTGTCCAGAGCAGAATTTCACCTAAAAGGAGCCCGTCTTTTGAGGTTTTCACCGAACAAGGCAAAAACCTGAGATACCAATAGCACTGATGAAGTCTGACCAGGAGAGCAAAAACTCAGGTGCCTCAAATTCAAAGGATTTGTTACAGGACACTAACCCAGACCATAGGCTAGGAAGCCAGTGATCATCACATCAACTCACGTTTTGGTCCTGTGGGTCAAAAACAAAGTTAGTGCCCACATTGTGCACGCTCACCATTTCAACATTCACTGACATATACAGCAGCAGCCTGAGTGGCAGAGGACAGACACTGCATACATGCATGATGTGCAGGAAAATAGTTGCATGCATGTGGGTGCACTTCAAAACTTCAAGCCCTGAAGTATGTCAAACTGGCTTCACTGTGGGCAGCACTTCAAAGACATGTGTCAGAGGTTTTGTTCCATTCCCTCCAACTTGGTCAATTCTGACAGAAAAGGTGAATACAAACATCACTTACCGACATCAGCAGTGGGAAGCATGTTTCCTGAAATCTTGACCTCATCAAACCGGGCAAAAATCTGCGACAGCCTGCACAAAATAACAGAAAAAGTTATGAATATTCCATCCACAGCTCACAACAAACCACTTCAAAAATATTTGAACATTAAATCCAGCAGTAACAGCAAAAGGATCATCCATATTCACCGACAGCACCAAGAACACTTTGTTGTGCAAAATGCCAGTTACAAAGAACACCTGTCAAGGTTATTTAACCAGCAAGGTTATTTCAGCAAAATTATCTCCCTTGAGCTGACATGCCTCTCTTCAGTAGCCACTTCATAACATCACCAATTTTTTTGCTTCCCATTGGTTCCCATGCTTCAATGCCTTTAGGAAATTTCCAGCTGAAAAAAGCCCCAATAACACAAGTATTCTCTATCACTGACCACTGACCAAGTATACACACATAGATATTTAAAATGTGCAATCATCAGTGGAGAATTTCCCTGTCTTTACTCATTTCAAACTGTCCAAAGCACACACCACCTCCCTTTTCATCTCACTCTGATCCAGAGGCAAGAAACACGTAACCCAACATCCCCAGAAGTGATGGGTGGTATGGGGTTGGGGTTGGGGGGGGGGGGGGGGGGGGGGGTCTCAGGGATTTGACCCTTCAGTATCTCCATCACGAGCAAGCCTTACCCAGCAGTTGCTCTCATTGTCTCGGCCCTGCTGCAGTCAGCACTGCTTCAGTCCAAAGGAATTGAGGCTGGGGTGTACACAAGGGGTTGGGGCACATGCCCAGGCCTGGGGGGTATACAAGGGGTTGGGGTATATGCCTAGGCTTGGGGGGTACACAAGGGGTTGGGGTATATGTCCAGGCTTGGGGTGTACACAAAGGGTTGGGGCATATGTCCAGGTTTGAGGGTACACAAGGGGTTGGGGCATATGCCCAGGTTTGGGGTGTACACAAAGGGTTGGGGCATATGTCCAGGTTTGAGGGTACACAAGGGGTTGGGGCATATGCCCAGGTTTGGGGTGTACACAAAGGGTTGGGGCATATGTCCAGGTTTGGGGTGTACACAAGGGGTTGGGGCATATGCCCAGGTTTGGGGTGTATACAAGGGGTTGAGGCTTATGCCCAGGTTTGGGGTGTACACAAGGGGTTGGGGTATATGCCTAGGCTTGGGGTGTACACAAGGGGTTGGGGCATATACCCAGGCTTGAGGTGTACATGCAAATTCATGGTGTAAATGAAGACCCAGATGTACCTGGGAGGTGGGGGCAGCAGTTGTACATGCTGGCATGGGGTGTACAGGCTTAGGGTGTACATAAAAGCAGGGGCTGGAGAGTACATGCAGGCTGGGGCACATGGACAGGTTGGAGGTGTACATGTAGGCTGGGATGTATGGACAGGCTGAAGGTGTACATGTAGGCTGGGACATATGGACAGATGGAGGTGTACATGTAGGCTGGGACATATGGACAGGCTGGGGGTGTACATGTAGGCTGGTGCATATGGACAGGCTGGGGGTGTACATGCAGGCTGGTGCATATGGACAGGCTGGGGGTATACATGCAGGCTGGGACATATGGACAGGCTGGGGGTATACATGCAGGCTGGGACATATGGACAGGCTGGAGGTGTACGTGTAGGCTGGGACATATGGACAGGCTGGGTGTATACATGCAGGCTGGGGCACATGGACAGGTGTATATGTAGGCTGGGACATATGGACAGGCTAGGGGTGTAGCTGTAGACTGGGACATATGGACAGGCTGGGGGTATACATTTAGGCTCAGGGTGTACCTGTAGACTGGGACATATGGACAGGCTGGGGGTGTCCATGCAGGCTTGGGGTGTACCTGTAGACTGGAACATATGGACAGGCTGGGGGTGTACATGTGGAGTGGGGGGGTGCATGCAGATGGGGGGGGGGGGGGGGTGTACAAGAAGGCCAAGATGTACACACAAACTGGGGCTGTACTTGCAGGCTGGAATGTATGTACTGCAGGTACACAACCCCCCTCACCAAGCTGCCCTCAGTTTCAGTGGCTTACCTCTGAGGAGGGATGCCTTTGCGGCCAAGGTCAGAGCGCACTTTTTCCCCAACGTGTCGGTAGATCTCTGTGAGAGCAACCACTGCCGCTTCCCGCACCTGGCCGTTCTGATCGTCCAGCAGCTTGCAGATGGCTGGCACTGTCTTGGACAGGTGAAGACTTCTGGCGCCATACCTGTACCAGGAAAAGTGCAACAGGTGTTAATGCGATTTGTTTGGGTTTGTTTCCATTCCTGTGCCACAACTTGGAGGCTGTCTCAGAACCGAGACATTATTTTGTATGCACCCCTATTTTCTTTGAAAATCCCCAAAGCCCATCATTATATGTCATTTTTACTATTAATATTACTAATTTTGTTATTACCATTCTATATTCACTGATACACTGATGGTGTTGATCCTGACCATGCCCCCCACCCTCACCCACTGACCATTTCAGGGTACTCACAACCCACCCCCACCCCCTACGCACGCACACACACACACACACACACATTCCTACACACACACACACACACACACACACACACACACACACACATTCCTAAATACACACACATTCCCGAACACACACACACTCCTGAACACACACACACACACACACACACACACACACACACACAAACCTGTTGATGGTGTTCTGCAAACAGACCAGGACACCCTCCCGCACGTGCCACAGCTTGTGAGTGAAGGCGCCAGACATTCGTTCAAACACATACTGAAACAGACAACAGTACCCTTCATCACCATGGACCTCTGCACCAGGCCTGTAGACAAGAACAGACTGACAACAGTCAGTTCTCTCAAATATTCAAACCAGACCGGCATCCACAAAACAACTAAGGGCTTAGTGCAATTCAAGGTCTGAGAGGCCACTCAAAAACACATTCATTTAATGCATATAATATGGCACATCAGTAACCTATTTTCTAGTACAAACACATGAAAATGACACCAGTTAAGTCCTCTTCCCAATCATGTTTTGATCAAATACAAAGCCCAAACTACTGAGGCAGACTAGGATGACACTAGAGGGTGACAACCCTTAGGGGAAGATCATGACATTATAATGGGTGACATACATGACAATGATGACATCAGTGGGACATCAGAACCACACCTGAAAGGAAGACTAGGATAACACTAGTCAGTAACATACCTGAGGGAAAGATAATGACACCAATGGGTAACATACCTAACAATAACACCAGTGGGTCATGGGAGACACACCCGAGAGGAAGACTATGATGACACTAAGGGTGACATACCTGAGGGTAAGATTATGACATCAATGGGGGAAATACCTGACTATGATGACATCAGTGTGTCATGGGAGACACACCTGTGAGGAAGACTAGGATGACACTAGACTAGTCAGTGACATACCTGAGAAGATTATGATACCAACAGGTGACATACCTGACTATGATGACATGAGTGGGTCACGAGAGACACACCTGAGAGGAAGACCAATGATGACGGCAGTGAGTGACATACCTGAGGGGAAGACGCAGGCAGCATCAGCTTGAGCAACAACTGTTGGGCCTGCTCTCGCACTTGGTCCTTGGCATCTCCCAGCCTGTCTAGCACTGGGGGTAACACTGTAACACAGATTGGAACACAGTATGTAGTACTGGCTCTTGGTACCCCCCCAGCCTGTCTAGTACTGGGGGTAACACTGTAACACATATTGTAACACAGCATGTAGTACTGGCTCTTGGTACCCCCCCAGCCTGTCTAGTACTGGGGGTAACACTGTAACACATATTGTAACACAGCATGTAGTATTGGCTCTTGGTACCTCCCAGCCTGTCTAGCACTGGGGGTAACACTGTAACACATATTGTAACACAGCACATAGTACTGGTTCTTGGTACCTCCCAGCCTGTCTAGCACTGGGGGTAACACTGTAACACATTGTAACACAGCATGTAGTACTGGCTCTTGGCATATCTCAGCCTGTCTAGTACTGGGGGTAACACTGTAACACATATTGTAACACAGCATGTAGTAGTGGCTCTTGGCATCCAAGCTGGCCTAGTACTAGGGGTAACACTGCAATGCACATTTAACACACCATATAGCACTGGCTCTTGGCAACTCCCAGCCTGTCTAGTAGCAGCACCAAAGGTTAGAAAGCATAACACACATTGTAATACAACACGTAACACAACAATCCACACCACCTTCCAGTCTATTACCAAAGTTAACCAACAAACACTAAAAGTACCACACATTGTAGGACAATATAACAACATACTGCAACTCCTGGTGCAAGTCGATGATTCATCTCACTGATTTCATTAATTCAGCATTAACCTGAAATACCCCAATTAAGCCACTGACAACAGCTGTTAGAACGTGTACCTTTTTGCATGTTGTTCACAATTGTCCAGACAGATGATCCTCAATAAAGAACTGCCCCTAAACAATGGCATGGGCAAGTCTTCCATTATTTTGGGTGACACTTCCATGAATACAGTTACTGGTAAGTGAGAATGCATGAAGCCACTCAGTACACCACCACTCAACTCAATCAGCCAAGGCCCAACATGGCAGCACCATGCACTGACGCAGCACATGGAGAGGACAAAAACGTGAGTAAGTCTTCAGACTTTATCAGTGCTGAAAGTATGCATTAGGCGGAGAAGTGCTGTGAACACAGTACTGAAAGGACTAGACAGATCTGAAAGTCCTGTCAACTGTACAGGGTCGCTGCAGAACGATTTCATGCGATCAGGAGAAACAGAGTAGGCAGCAAACGATGTCCTTGGGACCAGAAAACCTGTTTGTGTTGTGTAACTTTGCGTTATCTGTGTTTGCATTACCTGTTCTCCACCATACACATGTGAGCAAGCGCTCTTTGTACGTTTTACAATAATCCCGCCCTGGTTATCAGATCCATGCAATTTCATTACTGTACTGTTAGTAACCCAGGAACTGGAGCAGACGACGCTTTTGTTTTGAAGCGTGGCGTGTAGCGTAACGCCACATGGCCTTCACGCAGCCGACCAGCGATAGCCGCCGCTGTGCGCCAGTTTCAAATCTGTTTTCTCCCTTAATATTTTGACCACTTGTTTGATTACCTACTCTTTGTTTACCTACTCCTTTCTATGCACCAAGCCATGTGTAATATAATTTGGCATCTTAGAATGTTTATCCAACGTTTATTTAGACACAGGATTGAGCTTAATCAGTAGCCGATGCATCGCTAAGTCTATTCTTTTTATAGCCGTCGTCTGCATGGCATGTTCTCTGTTTAATACTAGTGAATAGTAGTGAATCGTTTTTTGACTCGATTAAAGTAATTCTGTGTCGATCAATGCTTTGCCGTATAGTATTTTGCTTAGCTGACTTCATGTTTAATGTTTATTTTGGGTTGAAATTAACTTATTAAGTATTGTGTACTGTAGAAGCTAAGTTGTATTCATAGACTACTTGATATCACTTTATTAGCGATGCTGCGACAAGATAATGCACCCCAGGCGAAAGTTCGCACCAATTGTTTTATTGCTAGTCTTTGAGTGTGTCTTGCTTCTCTTACAGAGCATTGTATTGTAATTGTTATGTACCATTTTAACCGTGGGAGCGTGCACTTTATTCTGATGTAAGTTTTAGTAACATTAATATTTTGTACATTGTGTTAGTTATGATTTAGTTGTCTGAATCTGTTTATAGACAGGCGCAAGCCATGCTTCCCACTCTTGTTGTAAATAAAATAAGTCATGTGTGTACATTTTGTTTATACGGTTTAAAAGATTGTAACTGTAGCTTTTATTTGATGTTTTTCATGTTTTAATTACTTTAGTTACTGTAGAGGAAACTGTATTTGTGCAGGCCAAGGAAACACAATTGTCAGCCATTTTGTTAAAAGATTGTAACTGTAGCTTTTATTTGATGTTTTTCATGTTTTAATTAGGTTACTGTAGAGGAAACTGTATTTGTGCAGGCCAAGGAAACACAATTGTCAGCCATTTTGTGGTCCAGAGGGCCGATTTGATTGTAGCGATAGCATGTGTTCCTTGCGGCCCGCGCCGTTCTCTTATCTATGCATGCGAGTGAGGATTTTGTGAGTGCTAAAAATTGTCTGCTGCTGTAGAATAAAACCTGATTGCTGCCGTCCGCCTGCTGTGTTCTCCATTTTACTGACTCCGCTGCCTGTGTCCTGTCCTTCTACCACTCCACTCCATTACACACATAACAGTTACAAACCCACCGACAGATATGGAGGAATGAGAGGGGAGGTAACTACCTGTAGTAATGTGAGGTTTGAACTCCTCCCCCATACGATCCACCATCAGACACAGCACTTCCAGCCCGTTGACCGACACCTGAAACACGCAAACAAAACAGTCAGCAACAGCAGGCTGGAAACTGCTCTTTAAATTAAAGTACTTACCAACTGCTCAGCGCCTGGTGAGCCCAAATAAAGGGGATCAAGATCACAATCAACAAGATGGCATTCTGAGAAACCATACGTGAAGAGATGCAACAGACAAGTCACAATTGGATGACGTTCCTGGCCTCCTTTCAACACTTTCCACACCACACCACCCAAAAAGGTACTAAAATAAAACAACAGATATATCCTAAAAGTTAATGACAGTCTTAATGCTCTGATGATTTCAAAGTTCAAAATAAAATATAGCACCTGCTGTCAATGTCATATAATTTGTCTTTGCATCATTATCAACAAGTATGATGCCTCTTGCATTTGTGGTGGTGATGGACACTTCTTTCTTCTCTTCTCCTGCCGCCCCCCCCCCCCCCCCCCATCCTATGACTGGCCACACCACACGTTTCTTACTGTGATAGATTTCCACATCTATATTTTCACTTATTATATAAATATAATAAGTCAGACTTGATTGGTTTGTTTGTGGTGGTGGTGGTGATTGCTGCTGCTGTTGCTGAAAGCCTCCCTAAAATTTCATACCTTTTCTTATAATTTAAAACTGTACTTCCTTGCAGTTGTACAATGCTGCTGCTGCTGCTGCTGATGATGATACCAGAAGAAAATAATGACAAAAAGGCCGATGATGATGATGATGATGGTGATGCTGATAATGATTTGATAATAATCACTGATGCCAATGAGTAAGACAAAAGTGGAGGTGGATGAAGGGAGGGGGTGGGGTGAGGGGGCTGAGGAGGTGGAGTGTAGCTCTACTGTGGGGACAAAGAGTGGATTACCGTCAGGTGCTTGAGGACCCTGTCGGAGAGCGGCCCACTCTGCACGCAGTTGTACAGCCGTTCCCTCAGCGACAGGCCGCTGTCCCGTTTCTCACGTGCCTTTCTCTTGATGCTCACCGCGCCCGACATGGCTTGCAGCCTTTACCCACACTCAACGCACTTCAGTTATCGTCGGTCAGCGTTCACCATTGTTCGTCCTGCCTCTGGCTAGTCAGCCACACCGACAGTCAGAAGAAGAAAAATCCGTCGAGTTCAGCCTGTCCTGGGGTCGAGGTGGTCACCAGAACCCAAGTCACTTTGCTTCACTCACTCTGCGTTAAAAATTAGACAGGACTGGTGATCTCCCAGCTCCGTCAGAGGTTGTAGCTAGTAGTTCCTTCTCGTCTTCTGTCTCGTGCGGCTGGATGGGTGGTCACAGAGCTCACCGGTGACCAGCGGTTTCAGTTTTACTGCGTCTGTTGCTGACACTACTCGTTACTCAGTTCCTTACTCACGACGGCTGCCACTTCACTGCCAACTCTTTTTCTTCTTCAAAGTCGCTTTACGTCCACGGAGATAGTACGGAATAGTAAGGACGGGGAGCTCAGGACGCCCACCTCGTCTTTCACACAGCTCCTGAGCTCTGAATGCCACAGTTCTCTCACAGCCGTGTAAGCTCGTATCCACAGCTGCATGCGGAAATGTCAGGTGTTATGTTTGCAAACCTCATCACGATCATCGAATTATTACAGTACAACCGGAATCAACAACAGTCTGAGCAAGCATGACCAGACCACAGATTACAAATAATACAACTTACAGGATGCCAACACACGCGTGTGGGCTAACTATGGTAACTATCAACATATCCTAATCAAACAACATTTTGCACATTGCATCCTTCAAAGACCCGATATCCTAAGCAAACACCATCTGCACAATGCAGCCTTCAGAGACCCGATATCCTCAGCAAACACCATTTGCACAGTGTATCCTTCAAAGACCCGATATCCTAAGCAAACACCATTTGCACAGCGCATCCTTCAGAGACCGATATCCTAAACAAACAATATTTGCACAGCGCGTCCTTCAAAGCCCCAATATTCTAAACAAACACCATTTACACAGTGCGTCCTTCAAAGACCCGATATCGTAAGAAAACACCATTTGCACAGTGCATCCTTCAAAGACCCGATATCCTAAGCAAACACCATTTGAGCAGTGCATCCTTCAAAGCCCCAATATCCTAAGCAAACGCCATTTGCACAGTGCGTCCCTCAAAGCCCCAATATCGTAAGAAAACACCATTTGCACAGCGCGTCCTTCAAAGCCCCAATATCGTAAGAAAACACCATTTGCACAGTGCGTCCTTCAAAGCCCCAATATCCTAAGCAAACGCCATTTGCACAGTGCGTCCCTCAAAGCCCCAATATCCTAAGCAAACGCCATTTGCACAGCGCGTCCTTCAAAGCCCCAATATCGTAAGAAAACACCATTTGCACAGCGCGTCCTTCAAAGACCCAATATCGTAAGCAAACACCATTTGCACAGTGCGTCCTTCAAAGCCCCAATATCGTAAGCAAACACCATTTGCACAGCGCGTCCTTCAAAGACCCGTGTGTCCAAGTCTGGCCAAAGCAGGTATCATTTACCGGCACCGATACAGCATTCCGATCTGCGGGCGGCACAACTGTCTAAGCCAAAACAGTAGAGCATCGGCTGTACGTTCCATTGAAACTACATTGAAGTGACTGATCATCCCTCTATGACATCGCTTGTCCTGCAACGTTAATTTTGTTACACGTCTCCTGCAGCTTACGTGAGATTACAACCACCTATCACAACATGCGTCTGTAACAAACCACCGTATCTGATGTCTACATCGCTGGTTGTTCTGAAGCCGCCAGATTACGAACAAAGCAGTCGAATACGCAAATCTCGGCCAAGTCTCAATCTTTACGTACAAGAAAAGTTCAACATTTTGCCGGTGATTAATCCTCCACAATTGGCCACTGCGCAATACATTACAAACGATGAGGCAACAATACAACAGAACGTGCCCACTACCAAACATCACATTTATTTACTGGTTCCTAATACATGTGCAGTAAAAACACAACACCAACACCTGCTGTTACATACATCTGCAAGCGGTGCAGCTGTCCCTGTGCGAGGCCGAGCACAACAGGAAAAAACTATTTCTAAAAGAAATAATAATAATGAAGCGGACAACTCACTCTGAGCTGATCGAAACATCCCAAGAGTGACACCCCCTTGGGCTGTTCGACACCTACTGCCCGCCACAGATGGCGCCTGCAATATTCATCACTGACACGCCGGGTCAGCCTCAAGCTTTGACGCCTTGCGAGTGGGGTTAAGATGAATTAATCCACTCTGATTGGCCGTAGCTGCAACACTGAACTGAAGGAGAGAGCGTGGCCTTCTGGCGGTGTTGCTTATATATATATATATATATATATATATATATATATATATACGTGTATACATGTCGTTGCCACAGTCTGGTTCCTGTATAAAGTGCAGTCTTGAGGACTGGCAAAATTACCGCATTCACTACGGCAGATGCGAGACTTCTTACATCAGCACATGATATCAGTGTCACAGTTAGGTCTCCTTTAATAAAGTGCAATCCTGAGAACCGGGAAACTCACTATGATGTAACACGGAAACAAGGCTTCCTACACCAGTACAACCATGTCATCAAGAATAAGACTGCACTGCATGGTAAGCTCCGTAATTTTATTAAGAGTACCTGTCAGAGTTGTCCAAACTATGAGCCAAACCACCTCTGATCCACAGTAACCGTCCCTCCCAGAATGATACTGCCCAGTTCCATGCCACACACTGCCTCCCAGAACAGAACAAACATCTGAGGGACGGAGCACACAGATCACCACAGCATATACATATTCACCTTCTTCTGATACCAATTTTAGCAACTGCAGCATCAATCAGTAAAGAAGGCAAACGGAAAAGGAATCTACAGACCCCAAGTCACCCAGTAAGGGCACAAGCTGTACGTCCAGTTAACCAACCCTTCAACTGGCACAAGCTGTACGTCCAGTCGATCAACCCCTCAACTGGCACAATCAACCCTTCAACTGGCACAAGTATACGTATAGTCAACCAACCCTTCAACTGGCACAATCAACCGTCCAACTGGTACAAGCTGTAAGTCCAAAAATCAACCCTTCAACTGGCACAAGCTGTACGTCTAGTCAACCAACCCTTCAACTGGCACAATCAACCCTTCAACTGGTACAAGCTGTAGGTCCAAAAATCAACCTTTCAAACTGGCACAAGCTGTACGTCTAGTCAACCACCCCTACAACTGGCACAGTCAACCCTTCAACTGGTACAAGCTGTAGGTCCAAAAATCAACCCTTTAACTGGCACAATCAACCCTTCAACTGGTACAAGCTGTAGGTCCAAAAATCAACCCTTTAACTGGCACAATCAACCCTTCAACTGGTACAAGCTGTAGGTCCAAAAATCAACCCTTTAATTGGCACAATCAACCCTTCAACTGGTACAAGCTAAGCTATACGTCCAGTCGATCAACCTTTCAACTGGCACAAGCTGAACGTCCAGTCGATCAACCTTTCAACTGGTACAAGCTGTACGTCCAGTCGATCAACCTTTCAACTGGCACAAGCTGCACGTCCAGTCGATCAACCTTTCAACTGGTACAAGCTGTACGTCCAGTCGATCAACCACTCAGCTCCAGCGGGACAAAACACAACTGCAGCAGGACAACCACTCAGCTCCAGAGGGACAAAACACAACTGCAGCAGGACAACCACTCAGCTCCAGAGGGACAAAACACAACTGCAGCAGGACAACCACTCAGCTCCAGAGGGACAAAACACAACTGCAGCAGGACAACCACTCAGCTCCAGAGGGACAAAACACAACTGCAGCAGGACAACCACTCAGCTCCAGAGGGACAAAACACAACTGCAGCAGGACCAACAGCGAAAGACAGAAGGACATGCGTCGCCTCCCCTCAGCCTTACTGAACGTGCACACGCCAAGACAAACACCGCACACAACACGCAAATACCACACCTGGCACACGGCATACCAAGTCCCTTCCAAACAGTGCGATGTCACACTGCATTTCTCAGACGACAGTCGTACTGCTGGGGCAGGCAGGCGGGACCAGAGCGTCTTGGTCGCAGCAGTTTCATTCAACGTATTGTCCAAGCTCAAAGCAGAAGTTCCTGTTTGCGTACAGTACGACAAACGGCAGTATAGATCTAGTGAAAAACGCCACACTTACTCTTCTTTTGTCGTGTGTCTCTGCACTATTGGCGTCAACTTCTCAGAAGTATAGTTAGTTCTTGGACTTTCGACGTCCCGTCAACAACATAGGGTCAACTCTGGACGAAGCACATGTTCACAATGTGTTTTACACCAGTTTGAAACTCGCCAAACCACCTGGACCACAGTTCCGGACACAACACAGTCAACAGCAATCAAGCCAAAACCGGTCACGAACACTCAAGCACATCTCAATATTTACATTTCACCTGACTACAACCGACAGAAGCATCACATTTCCCTCCCCCCTATGACAACCATACAAACCACATAAAATCAAATCCAAGATGTGATTCACCGACACTCGTGTTTCAAAATACCCCGGACAACGGCCCCTCTTCCCCCTTTTAAAACACTTCAGAGAACATGACAGGGTTGACGACATTAGTTCGGGACGGGGGTGGTGATTGGGGGAATGGGGGAGGGGGGGGGGGCACAACATGCACAAGGCGCCAGCACTGTTGACCGCAGCGTGAGGACAAGGACGGGCAATATCGCGCCACATCACATGCCGCCATCTCCACACACACACACCGCCAGCCATATCCCATCCCTGGCAGAACAAACTCGCCGCCACCGATGTCAGCATGGCACTGTTGACAAGGGCCGAGCTGAAGGTTTTCCCAAACTGCCAACTTCTGTTTGTTTCTTGTTTTTTTTCTTCTAAATGAGCATAGAGGGAAACTTCAATCAAAACAGAACCTTTTCGTTCGTGTTTCGTGTACTTCGCTGTCCGAATCATCGGAGTCTAGTAAAAAATAATTAAAAAATCCCCCAGGCAAAGCCTAGTAACACCCCCCCCCCCCCCACCCACCCACACACACACCTCCCCAAAGCCATCCAAAAAAGACCCCGGTCATTCTGCCAAAAGTGCAGGTGGCAGGTTACAGCTAAACACACATAAACCTTACGTATGTGGCTTTGCATGAAGTGACATGGTGCATGGTTGTATGGTGTACACAGAACGCGCCGAGATGGCAGCAGTTTCATGTGGCACCAGCCATGCCAGCGATATAAAAAGCTATTCACTCATGTAGAATCACATGCGAGCGCAATGAGTCTGCTCGAGAGCGGAGAATAGTGCTACATAAAAGCGATCAATAATAATAATAATAATAATAATTATAATCCCCCCACCCAGGAATTTTCTGGCTCCACCGTTCCCCATCTCTTTGCTCTCAATCCTTCCTCACTGAGCCTCGCCCCAAGAGTCTGCGGCAGAAGGAACCTTTTCCCCACAGCATGGCTCTGAGCGAACACGGTAAACGAGGAAGCAGCCCACAAGGAAAGATGAAATGAGGGCTAGTTCAGCAGGCTTTCTGTTTCAACGTTCCCAATCTATAGCAGCTGGTCTTCCGCCACCACGCAGACAGCCTGCGTCAGAAAACAGGGGGCCGCGTTTTGAAACACCGTGTGCGTGACTGCATGGTGAAGGTCGTGTGGCTCGGAACTCTGCCAGTCTGTGTGGAATGGAAGGGACAGAGCGATATTTCCCACTGCTCCACAATACCGCACCGTGTTCGAGCTCAAACAGGTGTATAATTAAAAACAAATAAAAAATTAAAAAAATCCTTCCTTGCGTTGTTGGTTTAAGCAAAGTTTATTTACATTCATGAAAATATGAAAAATCAAAATCATTGCATGAGCATCAAACAAGCTAAGCTCATAATACTTAACATTTGCGTAATTCATGTAACACAAATGTGCATGCACGCATTTTAGGGTTAGAAAAAGGTCGAGACGTGCGTACAGTCACCGTTTGGGTAGAACCTGCTGTAAAGCATTGCCCGTTGTGCGAAACCCCGCACAGAAGCCATTGACAGCACTTCTGTGAGATTAATAGCGATTGACGGCTACGCATACGCTTATTGGGGCGTGCAGCCAGCTACGTTTGTACCTTTTACCGAAAAAGGGGGGAGTGGGCTACACAGGTTACGTAACAAACACAGCATGTTTCCCACGATCTATTCACTAGATCTAATCGCAATGCCTTTTACCACTCAGCTTGAAAGGCTATGTACCAAACACTGCACGTTTCCCACGATCTATTCACTCGATCTACTCGCAATGCCTTTTACCACTTAGCTTCATCCACTCAAGCATGTACACGTCTATGTGCTGGGAATAAATTTCCCTCTTACGATCTGTCAGGGACAAACCTCCTTCTGTCTGTCTGTTGGGGATAATCCGCCGTATTTCTCGGTTGGAAATAATCCTCCCTCTCTTCTCTGTGGGGAACAATCCTCCCTCTCTAAGTGGTTGAAGAAACAACCCCCTACCCTTTTCTCTGTTGAGGATACTCCTCCCTTTTTCCTCTGTCGGGATACTGCTCCCTCTTTCCTCTGCTGGGATAATCCTCCCTCTTTCCTATGCTGAGGATAATCCTGCACTTTTCCTCTGCTGGGATAATCCTTCCTCTTTCCTCTGTTGGGATAATCCTCCTTCTTTCCTCATCTGGGGATAATTCTGCACTTTTCCTCTGTTGGGATACTCCTCCCTCTTTTCCTCTATGGGGATACTCCTCCCTCTTTCCTCTGTTGGGATAATCGTCCCTCTTTCCTACGCTGCGGATAATCCGCCCTTTTTCATCTGCTGGGATAATCCTCCCGCTTTCCTCTATTGGGATACTCCCCCCTCTTCCCTCTGCTGGGATAATCCTCCCTCTTTCCTATGCTGGGGCTAATCCTCCTCTTTTTACTCTGTTGAGATAATCCTCCCTCTTTCCTATGCTGGGGATAATCCTCCCTTTTTCCTCTGCTGGGATAATCCTCCCTCTTTCCTATGCTGAGTATAATCCTCCCTTTTCCCTCTGATGGGTAATCCTCCCTCTTTCAGCTGAGTATAATCCTCCCTTTCCCTCTGATGGGATAATCCTCCCTCTTTCCTATGCTGAGTATAATCCTCCCTTTTCCCTCTGATGGGTTAATCCTCCCTCTTTCCTATGCTGAGTATAATCCTCCCTTTTCCCTCTGATGGGTTAATCCTCCCTCTTTCCTATGCTGAGTATAATCCTCCCTTTTCCCTCTGATGGGTAATCCTCCCTCTTTCCTATGCTGAGTATAATCCTCCCTTTTCCCTCTGATGGGATAATCCTCCCTCTTTCCTATGCTGAGTATAATCCTCCCTTTTCCCTCTGATGGGATAATCCTCCCTCCGTCCTCAAAGTCAACAGCTGGTCTCGCCACACGTCACCATCGGCCACGGAAAACCTCACACGGTGGTCCGGAAGTGTCGTGATCCGGAAGTGTCACTATTAAATAGATACATTTAATATTTCATTAATCGCTCGCGGCAAATTCTGTCTGCCTTACCTAGGTAAGACCACAGCGGTCGCAAGAGCACGGCTATTTTTACCAGTGTGGGAAGATTTTCGTGTGTCGGGCCAGACAATGGTATGGCTGCCAGTGTTACTTACAACATGCGCACATATGTTGATGCGCGCGACTGCACACGGGGGCTGTACCAACACTGTTAAGTTGACTCTGGGAGAGAAAACTCCCTTGTCGCACCGGGGGAATCGAACCCGGGTCAATATTGCGCCTGGTCTCTCGGCCCGACACGCTACCCACTGAGCTAACCCGCTCCTCCCATTACTTTTTATTTTTATATTTTATACTCCATGTCTTCTAAATCGCGTGTTTAAAAATAATCTTCTTTTTTCTTCTTCCTCCTCCCCCCCCCCCCCCCCCCCCCCAACAAAACAACAACAAAAAACACACAAATGTCCTCAGATGAAAAGGTCCTTGCACAATTGAGAACATCCACAGTGTGTTTGAATGTTGAACAGCAAAACAAACGAATGCATGAGGCGAAATCCGGATCAAAGCATTAATTTTGTTAAGATAGTAAAAACGACTACGTTTCGGCATTACGTCCTGTCAACCACAGAAGATTTGCGTGAGAAGAAAATCCGGTCACACGAAATGATGCTTGTGACAAAAACAGGACAGAAAAACCTCATCAGTGACAGTGACGCTCGCATCGACTGTTAATGTCAAGTTGACAGCAGACATCTCTCCACCGAACCGCCGTGTGTAGCTAAAACACATCCTGATCGTGTGTGAAGGCCTCGTCACGTGTGTTGACTTGACAAGACACACTCTCCTCCACTGTACACCTTGCTATCCTGAATTCTCCCCCAACAAACAGACCTACGTGTGTGTGTGAACCACGGAGCTACACACGCACTCACTCTCTCTCTCTCTCTCTCTCTCTCTCTCTCTCTCTCTCTCTCTCTCTCTCTCTCTCTCTCTCTCTCTCTCTCTCCACCACACACACACACACACACACACACACACACACACACACACACACACACACTAAGCTTTACAGTGTATACTATTAATAAAGCTGAGTGGTGTGCACTGACATACGAAGTGTGTGCGGACTCCCGTCAGTTGCGCCCACTATACTTAGTACTGTCCGTGTCACACTGACTGACTCACCACTGGCCCTACGTCCTGCGGACACAGCCGGATACTGCAGCACTGCCGGACAATTTTAAGACACGTTCTTTCGTTCAGTGTTGCTTTACGTCCACAGAGACCCTACTAGGGACGGGGATCCGCCCAGGACGTCCACCTTGACTTTCACACACCTCCTGAGCTCTGTGTGAACCTGGAGTTTCAAGCTGGGGACGGGACGGGAAGCCGCCCAGGACGTCCACCTCGACTTTCACTTTATCCTCTTCAAACGCTTGAGCTCTGTGTAGCACTGGAGTTTCAAGTTCAAGTTCAGTGTTGCTTTACGTCCACAGAGACCGTACGGACTAATTAGGGACGGGAAGCCGCTCAGGACGTCCACCTCGACTTTCACACAGTTCCTGAGCGCTGTCACATTTAAGACACGCGTCGGGGTCGGCACGGAAGTTGAAACACGCCACGCTTCAAAACACGAAACAACAACGTGATAAGGCGAGGCGAGGCGATACACCTGCGTGTGACACAGCCAAAAAGCGTTCGGTTTGAACACCAACCAGCACTCACTCACTTTCCTGGTCACAGTCCCGCCGAGCAGCCAGCCACACAGGCTGCTAGCGGTAAATCTATTACCGGCATGACAGCGGGGGCTGAATGGGCTCTCACTGTACAGGTTTTCTCATCCCACTTAAGTAACGCCTAAGGCAGGAAATGACAAAAAATAAAAATGAAATAAAGACCGCTCGTCTCCAGCTTTACACGCATATATACAACAGACCGACCGGGAGAGGGAGGAGGGGGAGATAGACGGACAGATGGATGGGGCGGAGAGCGGGAGGAAAGAGATGGAGAATGGGGTGGGGGTGGGGTGGGGGTGGGGTGGGGGTGGGGTGGAGGAGATGGGGGATGAAGACTTGAAGAGGTGGAGCGGAGGGTTGGAAGATGGACAGGGGGGAGAGAGAATGTGACTGTACATAACATGACGGAAATCAGACGTAAGAGTTAGAATTTTGTAGAGATTTTGCCACATGTGACACATCGACACCAGTTTCAAAGCAGGTTTTTACGTTCTGACACTGCTTCAGTTTCATGATAATTGTACAGGTAAATTTAATGTGTATTGCCCGGGACTCCCAGTAGCGCATAAATGTGCTGAAAAGGGCGCACTAAACATTTATGTGTAGTACCAGTAATAGTAATATACCTCTGTAACAGCTGTTTCGTGTTAGACTGACACGAGCCTGCAAACGTCCCCGGGGGCCCCCTGAAAGCTAAACCAACTCAGCTGAATTTTTTCATGACAATAATCTATCCTGAAAGTAGCCCAAGCCTCGGGAGGAAAGTCGCAAAGCCCTATTCAGGCTGTTGCCTTTTTCTAAAGGCACTATGTAGTGTCACTTATTTACCAAATGATTCTACAGTGAAAGAAGAGACGAGTGGCAATGAATGTGTGTGTGTGTGTGTGTGTGTGTGTGTGTGTGTGTGTGTGTGTGTGTGTGTGTGTGTGTGTGTGTGGTGCGTGCGTGCGTGCGTGCGTGGTGGTGTGTGGTGTGTGTTGGGGGGAATGGGGGGGGGGGGGGAGGGCAGCAACTGTAAAGCAAAACGGTGTAGTATCGACCATCACCAGCCTACCTTAACGTTCACCTGTAATCAATTACGGCTCAGACTTAACATTCAGCCGCAAATACCAATGACAGAATCCTTCAATCAATCAATCAATCTATCCATCACCATGGCGTGATGAACGTCAAAAAGAAGGATGGACGTTCTCCTCCAACCAGCAGTCCACCGTATTCTCCTTGCACGCCTTTCGTCCCTGTAGCCCAGCTGCTTGGGAACTGAGGAGCTCGGCCAGCAGGAACTATCATCAGGAACATCAAGCCGGGACTGAGAAAGAGGGAGACAAGTGGCTCAAACGAAACAATGAAAACCTCGCACTCACAGACTGAGAGCTTCGCAGACCCCAACAGAGCCTCACAGAACTTACACGGCCTAATAGAGCTCCAGAGCTCGAGAAAGCCTGGCAGACCCCAAGACTGAAACTGAAGAGACCAGCAATCCGAAAGGGGCATCACTGATAGAGCTGCAGAGCCTCAGGGGCCTGAAAGAGACTTAAGAGACACCCACCCCACCGCACCCCACCCCACCCCCGCCAAGCCTGATATTCACAGAGCCCCCGAAGACCCTCACTTCCACAGAGCCAACTAAGAGCCTCATAGGGCCCCCAACAAAACCTGATATTCACAAAGCCCCCGAAGACCTTCACACGCACAGAGCCCCCTCCCCCCATCCCTTTCCCAACAAAGCCTGATACTCACAGAGCCCCCAAAGACCCCTCACACCCAAGTTCCCATCCCAGATGGCTATCAAGCCCCAATCCCCCCACCTACCCCCCCCCCCCCCTAACTGATCACGTCCCCAAAGACCCCTCACACCCACAGAGCTCAAACCCCCCCCCCCCCAATGTTCATCCCCAGCCCCACTCCCCCCAAAGCCTGTATCCTCCCCAAACCCCTAACCCACGAGCCATCAAGCCCCCCCAAAGCCTGATATTCACAGAGTCCCCAAAGACCCCTCACACCCACAGAGCCATCTAAGAGCCCCCTCCCCCCACCCCTTTCCCAACAAAGCCTGATATTCACAGAGCACCCAAAGACCCCTCACACCCTCAGAGCCATCTAAGAACCCCACAGGGCCCCACGAAACACCGGCATCTGCTTCTGGCACTGCAGGCCCTGGCAAATGGGTCATCGGTGCTCAACTAAAAAAAATAATTTTTAAATGTATAACTACACAACACGTTCAAACCACATTCAGTATAGATTTTTGCAGCGTTGAAAACTAGTACCGGCTGGGTCTCCAAGCCTGGGACCATCATCACCATGTCATCGGTAAAGGCGCGCCCTGGGTCCTGGGACCCTCACTCCCACAGAGGCAACTAAGAGCCTCACAGGGCCCCCAACAAAACCTGATATTCACAAAGCCCCCGAAGACCCTCACACGCACAGAGCCCCCTCCCCCCCATCCCTTTCCCAACAAAGCCTGATACTCACAGAGCCCCCAAAGACCCCTCACACCCACAGTTCCCCAGTTCCCCCAGATGGCTATCTAAGAGCCCCCCTCATCCCCCCCCCCCCCCCCACCCCCCAAGCCTGATATTCACAGAGTCCCCAAAGACCCCTCACACCCACAGAGCCATCTAAGAGGCCCCCCCCCCTCCCCCTCCCAAAGCCTGATATTCACAGAGTCCCCAAAGACCCCTCACACCCACAGAGCCATCTAAGAGCCCCCTCCCCCCACCCCTTTCCCAACAAAGCCTGATACTCACAGAGCACCCAAAGACCCCTCACACCCTCAGAGCCATCTAAGAACCCCACAGGGCCCCACGAAACACCGGCATCTGCTTCTGGCACTGCAGGCCCTGGCAAATGGGTCATCGGTGCTCAACTAAAAAAAAAATTTTTTAAATGTATAACTACACAACACGTTCAAACCACATTCAGTATAGATTTTTGCAGCGTTGAAAACTAGTACCGACTGGGTCTCCAAGCCTGGGACCATCATCACCATGTCATCGGTGAAGGACGCGCCCTGGGTCCTGGGCGTCAATTTACAAGCCAGAAAGCTTTTCAATTAATGCCGCCTTTGAGGCAAAACCAAACATCGATTTGAAACCTGTATCGAAATCGCATTCAATTTCAAGCCTGCCAAAATGCAAGCGCCTGTCCCTCGGTGTGACCACCCACTGTAACACAGCAACAGAAGCACGCGGCATGGCATGTCGAGTCGATCACGAACAATGCTTCCGACAGCGACAAGAACTAAATCCCATGTTCGGCGGAAAGGAAAACATTTTCAATAAGCGGTCTGTTTGACGGAAAACATCGTGATACCGATTTGGCGAACTGGAGACAAGAGATCCGGTTCTGGTCCTAACTGCCGGAAGCACCGGGCAGAAAAGAGAATACGATACGTTGGCATGCTGCGGTGTTTATTTCATCCCAACACTGCCATCCCAATCTGGCTGCAAAGGTTCTGCTGCTGAAACGCCGGAACACTACTGCACGAGGAGCAGCTTCCAAGAACAGCTCTGCGCAAATGTAGCCAGTAAGCACGATGTGCCTTACCTGATCTCTTCACCCAAGCCAAAAAGCATCGAGGAAGCAAGTTATAAAGAGTAAATTCTCTTTCTGCCTGAGAACGAACACACATACACGCACGCACGCAATGCACGCGCGCGCGATCTAATAACATCTCTGAGAGACAGACAGACAGAGAGAAAGACAGAGACAGACAGAGACAGAGAGCCATAGCTAGAGATCTGTTACTGTGGAAGCCATCCAAAACCAAACCCTCAACAACAATAACAACCATAAAAAGGAGTGCTAATGCCACGTACGTGTGACAACCGCTAATTACGTGCGTTGTGTAATAATTACCCAAGCCAGACCTCCCAAGCGCAAAGGGAAAAACTCAGCAGTGTTGGTGCAGGGTGCACAAGGCACTCAGTCGCTCACGGCTCAAATGAAGACTGTACCAGACACCTAAGGCACTGACCAGCCTCTCGCATAAACACACCCCAAGAAAACGAACCAGTGCATTTTTTCTTCTTCTTCTAAGCAGTGCATATTGAGATATGACGTGGGAACCTTCCATGGTCCACAGTCCACGAGACGTCATTGATTAATATTCACTGAGAGAGACCATTTATCTTTTTAATCTTCAGCCCAATCGTGGAAAGCACTACGACTGCACTATCACACGCCCACACCTAGAAACCTTACTGTTGGACTCGAAAATGTTCTGTTCGGTTCTTATCGCACGTAAAACACTGCAAGAGCTGCCTCCAGCGAAGCCGGACTATCGGAACTGCCATCGAGTTCTAAGGCCACTGACTGATCAGCAACCAGGTTTCTGGTCAGCTGAAAGAGGAGGCGACAAATCCACACATGTACGCCCCGCTGTAAACTGCGCCGGTGCCGCTATGTATGTTTTCTCAA
>JABMCL010002980.1:555000-560000 GCA_018857735.1 Alviniconcha marisindica | reverse complement strand
AATATGCATGCACCTTACGTATGTGGCTTTGCATGAAGTCACATGGTGTATGGTTACATGGTGTATGTACACAGAACGCGCCGATATGGCAGCAGTTTCATGCGGCACCAGCCATGCCAGCGCTGTAAGTACACCACTTCGGTGGATATTCAAAAACGCGCTGTAAAAGAGATTCACCCATGTAGAATCGCATGCCAGCGCAGCGAGTCTGCTCGAGAGCGGCGTATAGCGCTATATAAAAGCGATCAACAACAAGAACCGATCTCAAACTGTCAGTGTCCGACTGAAGAGCACCGTACCCTAGATACTTGTAAAACACATACTGGCGGCACTGAACACAGAGAGACGCGGGGGCGGGTGTTGGGGTGGGTGGGTGGGGGTGGGGTGGGGGGGGGCTTGGCGATAGAATGCCTTCAGACAGAGATGCTGCCTGCCCCATTACACTGCGTGCATGACAGCAAGCGCCCATTAATGTCGCTAGACGACACTTCTAAAACAAGTTGTCAACAGACACATTTTCCTTAAACTAGCTTTCGTCCTGTGTTTAGCGGTTAAAACGTCATGCAGCGCAAAGTTTAATATCAGTTCATTAAAACGCCAGTGAGTGAGGTAACACATCTCGGAAAAATGGTTCGCTCAACTTTCATAATCACAGCTCTAACTAATAGTAATGAATCGTTGTCCTGAAAGTCATGGTGTTTTCAGTGTAACACTGCGAGTGTACGATTCGTAATTCATAATCCAAGTCCTCCAAGTCCCAGTCACCACAGCCACATTTGGAACTGGCAATCCAGCTTGAACTTAGAGATAAAAATCACCACAGTCTTAAACAACAACCCAGAATGAAAGGCGCAAGTTTTATAATTCAGCCCATATGGAAAGAACAAGCAAATAATAGCACTGAGCACAGCCAAATAAGCAACAACAACAACGAATGTAAGTAAATACAAAATAAAGCAGGGTTAGAGCCACCTTACTGCGCCAGCCAACGGAAGTAAAGTTATGTACACGGCAAGAAGGAACCACCATGGGTGACGGAACCGAAAACGACCGCTCACAACAAATGACAGATTTTCACGTCACCGACGGGTAGCGCACTCCATGCCTCGCTTTCCGGCACCTTCCTCCTCCCTGGACGAAAGATGCCGTAAACCAGTGCTTGCGTGCACACACTCCAAGCCTCGCTTTCCGACACCTTCCTCCTCCCTGGAGGAAGGATGTCGTAAACCAGTGCTTATGTGCACACACTGCAAGCCTCGCTTTCCGGCACCATACTCCTCCCTGGAGGAAGGATGTCGTAAACCAGTGCTAGTGTGCACACACTCCAAGCCTCGCTTTCCTGACACCCTTGCCTCCTCCCTGGACGAAAGATGTCACCGTGTAAACCTGCCTCGTTTTGCGACGAAGATGCCGTAAACCTGGCTTGCGTGCACACATCCAAGCCTCGCTTTCCGGCAACCTCCTCCTCCCTGGAGGAAGGATGGCGTAAACCAGTGCTTATGTGCACACACTGCAAGCCTCGCTTTCCGGCACCTTACTCCTCCCTGGAGGAAGGATGGCGTAAACCAGTGCATGCGTGCACATACTCCAAGCCTCGCTTTCCGGCACCTTCCTCCTCCTTGAAGAAAGGGGGTAGCAGTCACGTTCCAGAGGACACCGTGGCCATTCTCATTCGCGTGAGTCGGAAATTAAGGGACCTGTAACCTGAACAAAATCAATGGGAATGTGTTGTCGACATCCGACTCCATCAGCCGACGTCGAGTTAAGCTGCTGCACAGGCAACTCTACCAGAGCAATAAGTGTACGGCCCACGCATGGTAATAAACATTGATAACTCGGACAACCTGTAGGGATGGACTCATTACTATCCCAGGTTCAGAACACATATCCGTTGATCGCAAACGAACAGCTGTCGTTCTCAGTGCGAGGACATCAAAAAGGGAGCCACGAAACAGCACAGAGCGAGCTACGCACCTCGAAGAACAGTAAAACATTTTTAACAATAACAATGTTATCCATAATTTTCGGTCAACAGAATCTCTATGCCGTGAATCTAATCAAACTCGTGTTGTGTGTGTGTGTGTGTGTGTGTGTGTGTGTGTGTGTGTGTGTGTGTGTGTGTGTGTGTGTATTTCCATCTGACTATCTATAACTACTACCAGATATTCGTCGACAAGACCAATATGTTCTGTGAAGATCTAAACAAGTTCTCCCTGATACGACCTATGAGGTTTGACTGGGTGATAAAAACCAATTACTTACTTACTTATCATGATGTAGACACCTGTGACCAGCCACCAACAGAAAGGGTAAGGTCCACCATGTTCAACATTAATTTCCTCTCAAAATCAAAGTGCCAACAGCACCAAACGCAGCCTTATCTGGCAACGTGCTCGTGTGTTCTTTTCCTCCACACGCCTAACTGGTACAGGTACGCTACACGAATGAGCAAGAGTTTGATAAAAGTAACACTGCCTAATAATTTATTACTGGCCAGTGCTGAAGCTCCATTCCACATTCATTTGATGTGGGTCAAATGTAATCACTGCATCGCCAACTCTGTCCGACTGCAGCCTACGTTATATCCCCCCCCCCCCCCCCCCCCCACACACCCACCCACCCACCCGAGTCCGCTCCCACGAAAACTCCAACCTGTGTCAGACTTTTCTTCTGTTGTTTCTTGGGTCAGCGTCCTTTCCTCAGAAATTATTCACTTCAAATTTTCACCGCGACGACAGTCATCAGTCATGACTGTCGTCAGCCTGGCGGCGATGGGCTTGCAGTTGATGAGCAAGCCCCAAACATCTCTCTCTCTCTCTCTCTCTCTCTCTCTCTCTCTCTCTCTCTCTCTCTCTCTCTCTCTCTCTCCTCACTCACTCACTCACTCTCACTCACTCACTCACACACACACACACACACACACACACACACACACACACACACACACACACACACACACACACAGTGAGAGAGAGAGAGAGAGAGGGATATAGCGAGCTTGGCAAGATAACAAGAATAATCGTTGTCTTTAACTTCTCTGGCACAAAGTTTTAGTGACAGTTCTGGTACACGTACAATGTGCAGGTCCACAAAAGGCCTTATCCAATCCGACGGCCCTGACCTTTCAGTTTTCCTAAACTTAACCGACCCTCACAAACGTCGCCCCGGTTATACATATAAAGACAGTCTTACCCCGGGCAACGGAAAAACGAAGCGAGCCGGCGGAAAATAAGCAACCATTACTCGAAAAACTGGAAACCGCTCGGCCACAAGGCCCTCAGCTAACCTGAGTGAGAGACGTGAAGATCGACCCCCACCTGCCCTCCTAGAGCCCCCCCCCCCCCCCCCTCCCCTTCCAACGACCCCCCAGTACTGCGATCCCTTTATCCCATGTTTCATTCATGCCTTCGATTGCGACGAGGAGTGCGTGTGTTGTTTTCTTTCTGTTTTCTGTCTTTGCCTGATAAGGTCAGACATTGCTAACCACTGTTACATACACAGCCAGGCTGACGAGGTCAAACTGCTTTACCAGTCAGCTTAGCCGACGAGGTCAAATTGCTCACCACAGTCGCCTTAGCCGACGAGGTCAAACTGCTCACCTCAGTCGCCTTAGCCAACGAGTTCAACTGCTTTGCCACAGTCACCTTAGCCGACGAGGTCGAATTACTCACCACAGTCACCTTAGCCGACGAGGTCAACTGCTTTGCCACAGTCACCTCAGCCGACGAGGTCGAATTGCTCACCACAGTCACCTTAGCCGACGAGGTCAACTGTTTTACCACAGTCACCTTAGCCGACGAGGTCAAACTGCTTTACCAATCACCTTAGCCGACGAGGTCGAATTGCTCACCACAGTCACCTTAGCCGACGAGGTCAACTGTTTTACCACAGTCACCTTAGCCGACGAGGTCAAACTGCTTTACCAATCACCTTAGCCAACGAGGTCGAATTGCTCACCACAGTCACCTTAGCCGACGAGGTCAAATTGCTTACACCAAAGTCACACAACCTGTCGATGTCAAATTGCTTACTGTCACTGTGATCGTCACATGCCCTCACGAGGTCTACCACGGTCACACGGGTTCAAATTCACTGTCAATACGATATAGTTACAGAGCGTAGTGGGATCAGTCAATACTGTTACAGGACTTGGCTCAGCCCGATACTGTCACACAGTCAACACGACAGTCTAGTCATTCACATTCACAACACAAGTTGCGCGACCGTCGGCTCACGGTCCCAGACCTTAGTCAGCCTTACACTTAATCCCATTACGACCGACTGATCCCCACACAGAAAGCCAGCCATGCGACATACAAGGTCAAGTTTGAACTCTTCGTTACAGAACTCGCACAGCACGACAATTTTCACCCACAGTTTCCCTACAGTGTAATATCGCGTTCAGTGGAGACGCAGTTCTGGTTCCATCGGCTGATTGGCAGCACGCTTTGACAGGTGAAAAACTGAGGAAGCAACCGGGTCATCATCTCCAAGTGAATTCGGGAACGATGAGAAGACAAAGGAGATCACTAGAGAAGGAGACAAAAGACTCCGCGTCACAGCCTCGCACAATCGACACGTGACCGCTAACAGATCAGATTCATCTACCGTATCAGGTGTTGTTATCGCAAGTCAACTGTGTACATACAATATGGGTTAGTTCTTGTAGTTGTACGAACGGTCAACACGGGTGAAAGTCACTCTGTCCGATCTTTGCCCCACACCACGACAGAAATGATAGCAACGGTAACACCCACACACCTTCCACGTCAAGGTAAAAAGAAAAGAAAAAAAGTATCAATCACTAATATTATAATTTGGTCTAATACGGCGTAATTCACTTGTCGTTAGGTATCGATACCTCCAGAGCATTAGCAGGCTTTACACCAGCGTTTAATTCATCATTACGAAACTTGCTGAATGCGTTTACGTTTATGTTGCTCGTGTGGTCAGATCCACGATCAATTCCAGCTTCCGTTTTAGGATCAAAAATAACTTTT
>JABMCL010002980.1:500000-550000 GCA_018857735.1 Alviniconcha marisindica | reverse complement strand
TTATACAATTTTAGTCCGTCTGCACTGTCCCCATTTTACAACAGGGCGTATGTTCCACACAGTAGCGGTTGACAGGGCATGTATGTATCTCAGTCACTTTCAATTCAGTTTTAAACTAAATCACCAGACCGAAGCCCTCCCCACTAAAGGACCACTTTAACAACTCTTTGCTTTAAGAGTTGGGGGAGGCGGGGGGGTGGGGGTGGGGGGGGGGGGGGGGGGGGAGTACGTGTATCTCCCGAACAACGGATTTCAAAAGTACGCCCACAAGTATCGGTACTTTGCATGACTGGACACGCTAGTCAATGACCACTCAATCTTCAAAGTGAAAAACATTTAATGATTTGCCAAGCCATCAAAGTCAACCAAGCACGAACTGTACAATGACAGTAGAAGAGCTCTGCGGATGGCGCTCTGAGAATACAAGCGGTCTTCCTTTGGTCAGTCTGAATGACCACAATAAAACTGGTCGTCACTGTTCTGTCGCTGACACGCTCTTCCGCGATACTGATCCGACATGTCACCAAGCCCCATTTCGCAACCCCAACAGTTGGGGTACAGTGAAGCAGCCCCTTAAACAAATTAAAGCAAGCAAGCCCGCTCACGAGGACTTTCATAAACTCACCAACAACCTATGCCGTAAATAGCGCTCCTCAAGAGACAGTCCCAGTCCCCACCCTTGACACAGTCATCATGTGGGTGTCAACTTGACAGACAAGTCTCCGTATCTGCATAAGCTCTCTCTTGTCTGCTTGTTGTTTTTATTCGCTTTATTGTTATTTGTTCATGTTTTTTGTTGTTGTTGTTTGTTGTCGTTGGTTTTGTTTGTTTGTTTGTTTGTGGGTTTGTTTGTTGTTGTTGCTGTGGGTTTTCTGTTGTTGTTTTTTTGTTTTTGTTTGTTGGGTGGGTGTTTTTTGTTTGTGTTTTTTGGTGGGGGGGGGGGGGTCTGTTTTGTTTCTTGTTTCACGTTTGTTATTGTTGTTTTGTGTGTGTGTGTGTTTGTGTGTGTTAGGTTGTTGTTGTTGTTGTTGTTGTTGTTGTTGTTGTTGTTGTTGTTGTTGTTGTTGTTGTTGTTGTTGTTGTTGTTGTTGTTGTTGTTGTTGTTGTGTGTGTGTGTGTGTGTGTGTGTGTGTGTGTGTGTGTGTGTGTGTGTGTGTGTGTTGCCAAAACACTAGTAATGGTCTGTCTGCATGTAGACCGTGAGTGTACACAGAAGACGAAGTAGAGATTTCTCCAAGAGAGCAACAATTCTAAAGTGATGCAAACGGTCCCCACAGTACAGCAGACTATTTTTTCTTTCTCTCTTATTGTACAAAGTTCTGCCTTGAAGAAGCCACTCTGACGCTCCAAGCGCTTTGCTAATGTTGTATAACACCATGCGTGCGTGCGAGTCACGGTATGTGTGATAAAACGATCCCTATGCCTATGTAAGCACTCTGTGTAAGGGATCTTACGAGATGGGGCGCCGTAAACAATCTACTGTGACTATAACGGGGTGCCCCTGTACACTGATCCCGAAAGCAGGATAATGAGGACATTTTCTGCCGGTGACTTTCCTTGTAATCAAGCAACTCCTGCACTGCGGCCGGCCTGGTGACACTGCTGCAGCGCCAGCACAGCCGAGCGGCGGGCACTGCACTGGCGGGTCGAGAACAAACACACTTGCATGCTGCACGGCAGAGGAACAGTGTGCACAGGGTGGGAATGTAAAGTGATCCCTGGGCCAAAATAGACCCTGTATCCGCTGATGCAGCCAGCCAGGCTGGGTGCGGCCACACCCCTTAATTCCTATACGATACAGTCTCAGCGTGTTACTCCCTTCCTATATATATATATATATATATATATATATATATATATATATATATATATATATATATACACAGTCTCAACGTGTTACTCCCTTCCTACATACAGTCTCAACATGTTATTCCCTTCCTACATGCAGTCTCAGCGTGCTGCTCCCTTCCTACATGCAGTCTCAACGTGTTGCTCCCTTCCTACATGCAGTCTCAGCGTGTTGCTCCCTTCCTACATGCAGTCTCAACGTGTTGCTCCCTTCCTACATGCAGTCTCAGCGTGCTGCTCCCTTCCTACATGCAGTCTCAGCGTGTTACTCCCTTCCTACATACAGTCTCAACGTGTTGCTCCCTTCCTACATGCAGTCTCAACGTGTTGCTCCCTTCCTACGTAGTTTCAGCGTGTTGCTCCCTTCCTACATAGTCTCAACATGTTACCCCCTTCCTACATACAGTCTCAGCGTGTTACCCCCTTCCTACATACAGTCTCAGCATGTTACCCCCTTCCTACATACAGTCTCAACGTGTTACTCCCTTCCTACGTAGTTTCAGCGTGTTACCCCCTTCCTACATACAGTCTCAGCGTGTTACCCCCTTCCTACATACAGTCTCAAGGTGTTGCTCCCTTCCCACATACAGTCTCAACGTGTTACCCCCTTCCCACATACAGTCTCAACGTGTTAGCCCCTTCCTACATACAGTCTCAACGTGTTACCCCCTTCCCATGCATACAGCCTCAATGTGTTACCCCCTTCCTACATACAGTACTTCCTACATACAGTCTCAATGTGTTACCCCCTTCCTACATACCGTCTCAACGCGTTACCCCCTTCCTACAAAGAGTCTCAAAGCGTTACTCCCTTCCTACAATCCAAGTACACTGCTTCACTACAAACAGTGTAGTATACCCCTTCCTAGCTTGTTACACCCTTCCTACAATCTGAGTACACCACTTCGCTACAAACAGTAGTATATCCATTCCTAGCTTGTTAGTGAGTGTGTGTGTGTGTGTGTGTGTGTGTGTGTGTGTGTGTGTGTGTGTGTGTGTGTGTGTGTTACATCCCTCCTACAATCAGAGTGCACCACTTCACTACAGTGTATTATACCCCTTCCTTACTTGTTACCCCCTTCCTACAATCCTAGTACACAACTTCACTACAGTGTATTATACCCCTTCCTAACTTGTTACACCCTACGATCTGAGTACACCACTTCACTAAAATAGTACAAACAGTGTGTTACACCCCTACCTACAATCTGAGTATACTCTTCGTTACAAACAGCTTGTTACACACCTCCCAACAATCTGAGTACACGCCTTCGCTACAAACAGCTTTTTACACCCTTCAGCACCCATGCACTGAGATGCAGCACTTCTAAACATTGAGGATAGGCTCCCCCTCTCCACAACCTCATGGGATTTCAGTCTTTATCGGTACTTACACGTACCAGTCTGAGTCTGAAACAACTTGGTGTTAAACATGTCTAACCAACCAACCAAACCCTACAGTGCCCACTGGGAATCTGCGTCCAGTCACCTCAATTCAGGAGGAAAGCACTTGGCACAAATAAAGCAATGAAGCATATTCGTTCCGCCAGGCTTCACAGAAGCCTGAACAAGCAATACCGTTCATTAACTCCATTCGTCTTGGCCACATTCCCACTGAAATCTCCGCACAACCATCACCCACCCCCCACCCCAAAAGAAATTAAGCAAAAAAACAAAAAAGCATACACAAATAATATTAAAAAAAGAAAAAAAGAAATTCAAGCAAAATGTTGCCCCACTTGATGCAGTTCAGTTCAAGAAGGCATCTCTATGCAACTGTAAAAGCCCTAAATTTTAATCCACTCCAGTCCATCTCACAGAGGTATCCCCAACATTGCCTTCGATTCTAAAAGTAAAACAGTTCCAACACTGGGAAGATTGTTGAGCGCTTCCTCTTTCCACACCTCTCTCTGTGATCCATGGTGTGATGTTGTCCTTAGCTTTATCGTGCCTGCAGGTAGTGTTTCAGTTGATGCAGAAGAGGGAGAAGTCATGTGTTAAATATTTCCTTCACATATTCTGGTCTCTTTCTGTGTGATATATATATACATCTGCTCAGTTTCAGTCTCTTTTCAGACTACATCACTAGGTATCAACTTTAAGGGAGACTGAAGCTGGAAGAAGGCAAAAGGCAAAAGTGATGCAGGAGTGTGGAAGTGGACATATATCATGATAATGAAGACAACAATGGTCATAATGACCAAAGAGTGTATAGTGATGATGGTAAGCATGATTATCACCATGGTGATGAGGAGCAAGGAGTCAGTGATGATGCAGATGATGATGACGATAACTGGAATTAGTGTCAATGTCACTGGTGATGATGGCAATGATCTGAATGAATGACATAAACAGTGACGATGTCTTGATGATGATGGTGGTGATGACCTTGACTATTAGAATTAGTACTATCACCAACAGTGTCTGATACACACATAAACACAAACACACATGGTATACAAACACACCTCTCCACACTTACCTTGTAGTTGCTGCAGCTGACCCATCCCGCTAGTCCCTCAACAAATCGGTCAAGGTCATCCGACTTCAGCGATGACTGAGGGTCACCAAGGTACGACACCAGCTGCGCATGAACCACAAATCGCTTCCTTACGTCCTGTGTCAGGACCCCATCCAGGAAGTCATCCAAGCTGTCCATGGCCATTTTGGGTTACAACACTTGCGTCTGCACAGTGGTTGCCCTGAACACAGTGTGGTCTAGTTGGCACGGACTGCGTGACCATGCACAAGACTGTGCACCAAGCAGTGCTGATCCGGTCCTCCAAACTGCAGTCCAGCGCAAAAGCACACAAAATCGTTTCTGAAGCGTTTCTAGAAGAATGTATATAGGTGGAAACACTCTACTCCAGAGTGAGGTTGAAGTTAAAAGAAAAACATCCACTTTTCTTCGATGAACACGTTGAACATTACCTTACCACCTGAAACAAACAAAAACACATAGCATGAGTAATCACTCAAAAGTTAAATCAATAGCCAATTTCACAGTAAAGATTTGACAGGCATCAGAGGGAAGGAGATAAAATCATAAAAGAAAAAGCACAGATGTGACTGGCACGCTTAGCGCCAACTTTCAACTTTCAGCATTGTTAATGTTACCATGATGCTTTTCATGACGCTGAACCATGTAATAAAATGTGTAAACTGATTATTGATTTCAACCACACAAGAACCCCCCACCACACACACAAACAGGGTTCTCTCTCTCTCTCTCTCTCTCTCTCTCTCTCTCTCTCTCTCTCTCTCTCTCTCTCTCCTCTCCACACACACACACACACACACACACACACACACACACACACACACACACAGAACAGTATTCTGCAAATGTCCAGTCAACTAACACATTTTCACACTGTGGTAACTGGTACTGTGTAACTGTAAGTGCACATGTGAAAATGTATGCTTCTTCCTCCCAACCCCTGCACTGTGAACATGCATACACTTGCCTGGAAGATTTTTATATGCATCATAAATTATCATCCATGAATGCTTTTCTTGCAAACAGTTTCACAATCTCACCAAGACAGCGAAAAACGTAAATGGCCAGGGGCACAAAATGTGTTCTGGTTCATAGCCAATCAATTTGTTTTCAGCCTCACAATGCATGTACTCCTGTTGTTTCATGCCATTCTCACATACTTTCTTTGTGGTAACAAAAACAATAATAAAAAATAATCCTTTTTCAGGGGATTATTATTACACGACTCAAGAAACTTGATTTTTTTATAAAGTGCATTCATTATAGTTTGTATGCAACAAACACAATTTATGCAGACATTACAACACAGTTTATCTATGACAGTATGAGTACAAGACTTGCTGGCTATCAATTTCTGAGCTTAAAACATGCAAGGTGACAAGATTCACTACCCTAAGGTAATCTGATTAGCAATTCAGCTCTGCACCTATAGATGATGTAATGTGATGCATGCAAGCTGTTGCCACTCCTCTCACTGTAGTGAAAATGACACAGCTCCCTGAGCTCCTGTCAATCAAAGTATGCAGACCACATTCCAAGCAGCCACCAACTGCCCTCCTTCCAGAAACTGAGAAAGGAGAGGGTGGTCAAGGCCAGTAATTTTTTTAATTTTTTAACCAGTCAGTGTGTGGAAGGGCATGTGCAGATCTGCTAATAATGTCATGCTTTAACTCTCTGCCCACATTACTCATGGCCACTTGCCATCTCCACTCACACTCAGGGGCACTTACTTGAAGTTCACAGGAGCTACAAGTACAGCCCTGGCACATTTAGTGTTGATACTACTAAGGTAGAACGCCTGATGAAAGACCAGTACCACCCCTCTTTTAGTTTTACAACTTTTCAACAACTTTCGCTCATATTTCTATGCAAATAAATCCCTGACCAAGGTTCGTCAGTTAATTCTTGGATTTCAATGTCCCGTCGGCGTCAACTACATAGCCTCACCTCACCACACATTCAAAATTCTTTTACACCAGTTCAAGTCACTAATTGACTAAATCTCACTTCTGTCTAATTCACAGTTACAAAATCAAAAAATCATCCATCCTAGTATCTATCACTGTACAATAACATACATATTGGTACCTATTTATATTCTGTAGGCACTCACCCCTGGAACATGCTTAAATTGCTTAGAAGCGACTGTGAGCAGGGTGACCTACTTTATTTCACAGGGGCACAGAAAACTGCAGCAAAAACTAAGCATTTAAAAAACGGGGAGAGGATTTAGAAAAATGAAGTTGAATGGACTGGGAAGTTCAAAACTGGGACAAGGAAGAAATTCCTGGCAGTGGGGAAGCACGCCTGGCTATATTCTGACCTACTCCAGGCTTTAAAGGCAGAACATATGTCTGCTCTGGGTTCTCAACAGAGGGAACCTTCATTTTGCGTCTGCAGTGTCCCACTGCTGGTGGTGTCCTAAGCAAACCGTTCAGTTTACTTTAAGCCTTGTTTTGGAACACTGTTTTCACATCTATTTTAAACACCATTCACCTCCAGTGGGTAGACCCCAGAGGCTCTATCATAAGGTCAACAAGTAACACAACCCCATCAGAGATGTAACACTGTCCCATCAAAGTTCTGACAGTCTGCTAAATGTATCCAATATTTTGGACATCAGAATTCAGAGTTCTGACAGTCTGCTAAATGTATCCAATATTTTGGACATCAGAATTCAGATTCAACTATAAATATATAACTAAGCAAATTATTAACATCCAAATCATTAATATTCTATATCTATCTATCTATATATATATATATATATATATATATATATATATATATATATATATGTTATATATATATATATATATATATATATATATATATAATATATATATATATATATATATATATAATACAAGTCAACAAAAACATATTTGAGTTTTACTGAAAACCATGTTGTGTGATTAAAAAAAACTGCAGCTGCTATCCCTAGTTTACAATGTAGCAGTGCAAAAAGTTCACCACTACAAGTGCCAAAATGCTTCATCCAAATGGCACACTGCCTGCAGCTGAATGACATGACAGTTGATGTGCAACACCTGCACATGGGAGAATCGAAGTAGTAGAAACCTTGGGCTTGTCCCTTTGCGTGGCAAAAGATGCCCCACTGTAATGTGTAAGTGAGATACTGTAATGTGTAAGTCACTGTTCTTCACTTATTGCCGTGATGTACTATTACTAATAACCAGACCTGGTGCAAACAAAGAGGCGACAGATGCTTCTACTTTGTTTGCACAAGGTCTGCTTTTTAGTAACAGTACATTATGATCAACAAACCCAGTCTTGTTGCACCTTTTAAAAATATCAATGGTACAGACAATACTGAATTCACAGTCAATGAAGTATTGACCATCACTGTGACCTTGAGCCTGAATGTAGCAATCCATCTTTTCACAAGATACTCTGGCTTATGATGATACTTGATACACCACCAAAGTAAGTCTGGTCATAAAAGGAGTAGTAGTCCTGAAGATATCACTGAAAAGTGTGTGATTCCAATACACCCCTTGCTAGCATCATTGCAGGGTGTATATAATACATATAATAACAAATGCAAAAAGTTTACATTGGTTTAAAAATAGATCATACCCACACACTTCCCATGTGAAACAGCAAACACAACTCCCCTCCACACACTGACACTAGCGGCACCTCTGCATGACCTGAGGAGTAGGTTCCCTTGCCAGACAGTCTGTATAGAGTATTGATCTGGCCACGCTGACAGCATGAGACTGGTCCATGGTGGAAAGTGATGTAAATGTAATGAATAAGCAGAATTCTATTCTTGTCTCACCGCTCACAGCACTCAGCTTAATGCACAATTAACCTGGGGGTGCCAGCGAGTAAGATGATGACTAACTGTGTAACAGTATTTAACAGTTACCGCAATGGCCAGTGCTGTTGAAGTGAAAAGCTGAAGGTGCGCTTGAAGCCAGGCGTCATTTTCACCAATGTGAAACTGAAACACCCTGGGGATCTTAGTCAGCATACATGTATCTATAGGCTTTACAATTGTAACTCACATATATCCACACCTGGGCATTCCACCACAAAGAGGTGCATGGTGTGCGCGCATGAATTCTAAAGTGACAGCACAAGCAGATCTAGTCTGTTTCTTTGCATAATTAGACAATCACTCAGGAACAGATTAGCTACTGGAATCACTCAGGAAGAGATTAGCTACTGGTAATCCAATTTTATAAATGATCACTGCTGTTACATTCTTGCGCTTTATTCCAGAGTAGCTAAAAAAATAATTATTTTTAAACAACTAATTTTCAAAGTACAACCCCACACTTTCTTGCATATGCCTGTTGTTTGAACACAGCTGAAAGGACCCCTTCAATCCACATGACATCTGGGCTCTGTTGTAATTATGTGAAGTGACTTGTTTGCCTAAAGCTGTCAAAGTTGTCACCTTGCATAATCAGTGACTCATCCCTTGCAGGTATGGAAAATTAAAAGCACCTGCTTCCTCAAAGGCTCAGCTAGAGTCCAAAACAACCACACGTTTGCAACTCTGTGTGTGAGCATGCATGCAAGTATGTGATCTGATGATGCATAGTTCAGTTGTTTCTTCTTCTTTTTTCTTTCTTTCTTTTTTCTTTTCTTTTTTAAGTCCCTCTCTGTTGCAGACCATCTTGTCTGCAAACTGTGTGGGTAAAAAGAAAAAAGAGTCAATCGGGGTAAAAAGAAAAAAGAGTCAATCAGAAATTTTTGTCTCATCAATTTCCGGTAGACATATCATTTATATATCATGTCAGTAAATGTCAACAGACACCCATTACCTCAGTCCCATAAAAATCTAAATCTGATCCCCAATGCACGCCAGCACGCCAATCGCTCCATTCAATCCTACTCACTACAAGGCCATTTGCCATGGATCAGTAGTCAATGGCATGTCTCACCCAGTTTCTTTTCCAAGGCTATGTGTCAAGTGAGTGTAAGAAAGGTGTCAGCTCTAATGTTCCACTACAGCAGGGCATTCACTGTGACTCCCAGTCAACTACTTATCAATGGAAAGGGGGAATGGGTGCAGCCAAATCAAACCCTTTCTATTTATGGGGCCTTGGCGGCAATATTATATATATATAATAATGACCCACTTGACAAGTGTAAGCAAAAGTGTCAACTCAAAATGTTCTGCTGTAGTGCCGGGCACTCAAATACTTGTCAATCAAAAGAGGAATGGAAGAAGCTTAGTTCAACAGTGGCTGTCCATGCCACTCAAACTGAAGCAGTGAAGGCAATCCTGAACTTCACAAATTGTGCAGCAAATTGGTCTTTAGCCAGTCAGTCCCAAGCACAACATTTGGATGGTTTACTTGAATCTAGTCCAATGTGTGTATGTTTGCTGGTCTGAGCCCACATGTATGCTGACACTCTAATGATTATATCACATACTTTTATACCGCTGAAGTAAAATACAAATGAATGGAACTGATCAATTATTATCATCAATGTTAGTCAGAGACACACTCAGCTGGCTGACAGATGTTGCGGACTCCAACAGAGCAGCAGGTGTTGAATTGATTTACAACTTATAAGATTAAGAGCTTTATTACTTCTTCTTTTTGTTTGTTTGTTGTTTTGGTTTTTGGTTGGTTTGGTTTGTCTTTGTTAGGGATTTTTGTTTTGTTTTGTTTTTGTTTTGGATTGGTGGGGTTCTTGGTTTTGGGGGGGATTTTTGGAGGTTGGTTTCTGTTGCTTTTATTGTTTTTGTTTGTTTTGTTTTTGTTAGTTTTTTTGTCGTTGTTTTTTTTGGGGGGGAGGGGGTGGGGGGTGGGGGTCTCTGGTTTGTTTCTCTCTTCTGTAAACTTTTTAAAAATTATCACCACTTCCTGCAGGTACAAGTAAAAAAAACACCTGTTGTTGTTGTTGTCGTTGTTGTGTGTGTGTGTGTGTATGTGTGTGTCATTACACTTTTACTGGTTAGATCCACATCAACAGTTTCAGTTTCATCATCATTACTAAATTAAAAAAATTAAAGGAAGATTTGCTTTTTAATGGAACACATGTATGTATACACTACTGCTCACAGTAAACTGATTTATAGTAATTAATACAAAATATACAATACATTAACTGTACTATCTGTACATGTGCAACTAGACACAGACACACAGTTGATGTTTCACATTTTTTTTTAAATCTTTTCTTTTTTAATATATATACATAATTTATATGGGTTGCCTTACCTGGGAAATGCCACAACCACAAGAGCACCCCTACCCATTCCTAACACAATGTATGTGACATTTTCATGTTTCATGTACCTATCATTATCAATAGTAGTTTAGTACAGATTACAATGCATACACCATAACATGTGACAGTGACGTATTATGTATGTTGCAAACAGACACAGTAGGATTAACACTATTAATCCTAATGTGTCTGTTTGCAATCATAGGAACACTCCATCAACAGCAACACAGACTGTCAATGTCATCTGTGTCAAACATTCTGCTTCAGACCACACAACTTGACAAGTCACCATAGCATAATACACATAATGTTAAATCACATCACATCTAGTAGATCTACAGCACCAGGAGCAAACTGCAGGGTAATAATAAATCTGCCCTGTGGCCTGTCCATCAAACCTGTCCTGTCCACCATCACTCAAATCTCCAAACCATACACTGCCCCACAGCAAATTCAGTAAACACAAGAAGCTCGAATCCATCTCCCCCCCAACACACTCTCTCTCCATTTCTGAAATTATTAGTGAAAACATACACACGTGCATGCACACACAAAATGCAATCATTCGACCAACAATGCTGAACTTTCAGCTGGACATATCAAAAACTCAAACTGTCCAAGACAACTGCTAACTGAGGATTAATGAAAGACAAAATGCACTCAACCTTAGTTATGTCAAACAGCAGAGAAGTCCACAATGACCAGCCTACCACAGCTTCACTCTATGCTCACATTGAATGCAAGCACTAGAAGCAATCCACCTACAGCATTAGCATTAGTTTGATTATCCAGAGCTGCACAGTAGTCACATTGAATGCAAGCACTAGAAGCAATCCACCTACAGCATTAGCATTAGTTTGATTATCCAGAGCTGCACAGTAGTCTAAATCAGGCAAACTCAAGATTAGCATCAGAAACCACAAACACACATCCCCACACACACACCACAACATGTGATGAGTGACAAAAGGCTGAAAAGCTGCCCAATTAGCAAAGTGTAGCACAAATATAAAAACACAAGATCTGACCTTAACTGTGTAGTGTAGGTGTGTGAGTGGAGTGTGTGTGTGTGTGTGTGTGTGTGTGTGTGTGTGTGTGTGTGTGTGTGTGTGTGTGTGTGTGTGTGAGTGTGACTGTGTCTGTGTGCAGAAAAAGCAGACTTGTAAACATTTGTAGGACTAGGAGCCTAATTAATGACACAACAGGACGCCTGATGCATTTGTGCTTGTACCACACTGCATTATTTTACGAGATTCTATATCTATGTGTGTGTGTGTGTGTGTGTGTGTGTGTGTGTGTGTGTGTGTGTGTGTGTGTGTGTGTGTTTGTGTGTATGTGTTACGTTGTGTTGTGTTGTGGTGTGTTGTGTTATCTGTGTGTGTGTGTGTGCATGTGTGTGTGTGTGTGTGTGTGTGTGTGTGTGTGTGTGTGTGTGTGTGTGTGGGGGGGGGGGGGGGGGGGGGTGCATGCATGCGTGTGGCTTACGGGTGTTGTCCATGTATAATTCATAGCAAGCATGCATGTCTGCAGTAGCTCTTTACTTGCATGATACATGTAATGCAACAAGTGTATGCCTGTAATATCTGCCACTGGGGACTGGAACCCGCATCTGTACTGCACCTAGCTTGTAAGTCAGATGCTCTACCAGCTGAGCTATCCCACACATACACATATAATGATATAATATGAACTTTCTGTGTCTTTTTCTTCCCACGTCAAACAATATCACTATCAAAGCATTGCACTGGTCACTGACAGTACACCAGTATGCCCATCTTCAGCATTCAACTTCAGCCAGTGCACGTTAATCACTCAAAATCTAACAATTATCTGACTCGAGTGAACCACTCAATTCTAACAATTATTTGACTTAAAGTGCATGTCTATACATTTAACTGGACAAACAGTGCAGTTCAGTGGGGTCAGCCTGGCCCATCAAACCTTGTTAAACCAGTTAAACCTTGTTAAACCAGTTTCACCCACAGCATTAAAATGGCACAGCTGCCATAAAAAAGGATGGAAAAGGTGATTTATAAACAGTCTCACTTAATGTCTCTCTGTGCTGTCAAGTAATTCAGTATTGGTCACTGCTACTGGTACAGTGCTATTGTTAGCCACCTATCAGTTGTCAACCAATCTATCATCAGTGACATACAGAACTCTAAATCTTATCACAAAAACGTTGGTCACAGTGCTGTGTTCAAGGCTTTTTGTGTGACTCAATAAAATCAAAATCAAACAATCACCAGCCTTGAAAAGTGCCTGTCCTGCTATGTGCACCCATGATAACAATATCTGACTGCTTGTCCTGTTATGCACACCCACGGTTACAGTATCTGACTATCTGTATGGGACTCATCCCATTTGATTTGAAAGAACATAGTCATAGTGTGGTTCATCCAAGATTCTACTTTCCAAGAGGAAAACCCTAGTTTGATAACAGTTACACAGAAACATAAAAACTGCAGTTGACAAAGTGGTGTTTTGTGCATGTGTTTGTTTTAAATTTAATCCAGCTCTCCAAGAATTCAGATCAATGTTAAAAACATTGATGAGGACCATTTACAAATTACACTTCATGGAGTTAAGACTTTGCTTCAGATTTTATGTTTATTTGTCTGATTCTCACTCTTTCATCTGCCATTATCTAGACAAGTTAAAATGTGGTGTCGTTTGTATTTTGCTTTGTCTGTTTTTGTTTTTTAAACTTTTTGTTGTTGTCATTACACAAGTTATTTGAGGGGTTGCAATGTTGACTTTGCCAACATGCATGGGTAGTTGCTGAGTTAGCTAGATAAAAAAAAATAAAAAAAATGTAATCACTGTTGCTGTGATAGCAACAGTGATTACATTTTTTAATTATTTTTTTAAATAAGTATACTATCATTTTCATATTTCCGATCACAATCTCAGATTCAATTATTAGACATTCAAAAATATGGAAATGAAATACAGTGTTTAAGAAACACACACTCGGCAAGTCCAACACAAATATTACTTGTACTAGTAGTGCTACTGTACTAACACTTGTAAGTCTTTCTCTCTTTTTTTAGCCAGTAAGAATCTAGGATGCCCCATGTGTCCATACTGCTCACTCCTATTGCTAATGTTGACAGTAGCTGGAGGAGAGAGTCCACAGCCTGCACTCAGTGTTGGCCCAGCACACAACCTGCCAAACTCAAATGCATCACACAAATCCCCCCCCCCCCCCCCTCCTCCCCCTTTTTCTCAAATGTAAAGGTTGCCTTAGATCAGCTTATTTTCTCAGCTTCCTTCAATCCCTGATGCACTAATCTTCTTGAGAGTCTTGATAAGACATATATACTACCTGAGCTAATTCTTTACAATACTAAGCACAGTTTCATTATTAACTCTTTGCAATATTAAATACAGTTTCATTACTAATTCTTTGCATTACTAAATATAGTTTCATTACATTTACATTCTGGAAAGAAAGAAAAAATTACTCAGCTTATAATTATATTCTGCAATAATTTCATCACCAATTAGTCCAATACTGCACCTGTTGTAAATTATATATAATTTAACTCACTTGGTAACTGGACTTGGCACAGTTTCATTTTCATTTCAGTTTCCTTTTCTTCATCTTTTTCATAATTTGCTTATTAACTTTTCATATTTTACTACTAGTGACTTATTAGGTCCAATTTTATGCAAACACTGAAAGTGAAACAGGTATAATAATTTTAATAATAATATACACATAAAATGACAAATACTGAAATAATGTAATAAAAAAGGTTTTCTGGAGATTGAAAACTTGAAAATAAAATAGCTGACACAGCTTGACAGTAATTTTTAGTCCTGTTTTGTTCTCCTCTTCCAAAGAACAACCAAAATATGTACATTCAAATCATGCAGTATAAAATAATAAATTATGTTCCTACCATCAACTTTTTATTTTACATATTTAATATATATCATATAATAAAATCATTAAAATTTAAATGTCTTTAGCTTCATGATACAGATTATTGTTAACGTTGTTTCAACACATGATCATAATGCAATAAAACACCACAATTTTATTAAAATTACTTACTGCTTTTTTGTTGTTGCTTTTTTTAAATGCCAAAATCAGCCCTATTGTCCCTATTATGTCAGTGTAACATCTGAGGACATTAAACCCCACATCATCATCAGCCCCTATGGCCATTCACTGCTACATACCCATCTTTGTAATTACAATGTAAACAATCGCTACATCAATAGATTATAAAAGATGAAGAAAAATGTTATTTGATCCGGCAAAGGAAAGGAAAGGAAGAAGGAGGAAGCAGGTACTGCAATTACTTTACAAATATGAAACAGAACTTTTAGTTTTACACAGTTTTACTCAGTCACACAGTTAAGTAACAGTATACTGAAACTGCACAAAATTCATTTCCAGTTCCAGTAAAATCTTAGTGTCAAAGTCTCCACTGTTGCCTGCATTGCTGTAGTTTTGTGTTTGTTGTTGGGGGATTCTGTTTGCTTCTGAGGATAGCTTGTTTTTGTTTTGTTTTCTGGGTGTTTGTTTGTTTTCTGTTGTTGTCGTTTTTGTTTTTCTTCCCCCGAAGCCAATCCGAAACAAATGCAGTACTATGACGTCAGTGCTGGTCAGCAGCAGACGATCCAACCACCTGTTCCAGAAATGGGTTCTGTTTTCAAGGCCCCACACTCCCTGAACATCCTGACGCACTTAGCTTAAAAGTCTGGCAAGCAACCTTAGAAAAATAAACACTTTACTGAGTGTGCACACTTTAATGGTTTGGTTCCAAACGAAATTGGCATGGTTTGCCAAAGGATGCGGCGGTCGGAACATCACTTTAGGGTCACCCATCAAGGCATTAGCAGGTGGTTCGCAGCGGTTGGGCAAACAGTAACTGTCGGTTATAGATCTCGATCTGCTGACTGTAGACAGATCGTTGTCCATAAATACAAAGCCTAAACGATGCATATACGCAGAGATGACAAGATCGTCCGGTGGCATAACTGATGCACATAATCTTTCCAGTATGATGCCGCTTTGTTTTTGTTTTGCTATTCACTCACAAAATGGAGCGAAAACAACGAATAAAACCCAAACCTCATGTCCATGACGTCAAATCAACAAAAAGCGCAAAGATCAGACAATATCTGGTATTAGTTCCAATAATGTTTGCACGCAACAAGTGGATTATTACACCAACAATAACAAACCAGAGTCACAAAAGCCGAAACGGATGAGTAAGCCCACTTACTTGGCACCCTGAGCCGCAGACTCCGCCATATTGAATTTCAAGTAGTGATGTCATAATCTCGCCGGCCGAGAACATAGCGAGAGGGTCAAGACATCGTCTGCTACGAATACCAGATTTTGATTCCGTTTGTGAATGTCTTCGTAGTTGGGTTGCTGCTAAATACGTGCTGACCTCATTGACTTACGTAAAATTGCTGATACCAGTCTTGCTTCTGTAAATCCTGTTCCACTTTAGGGTTGAGCAAAAAAACTGTTTTCCGTACGGGCCACTCACTTATTGATTCAGTCTCGCCATCCGGCGCAACTGACGAACGGCCACCGCCCGGTACTATATGATGATGTTCGCGTGCTATGCTGTCGTGTGCGTGTAAGGCATTGGCTGTATTTGTGTGTGTGTGTGTGTGTGTGTGTGTGTGTGTGTGTGTGTGTGTGTGTGTGTGTGTGTTAAATTGGTGGTGACCATTTTATTGATTTTTCGGCTGTTTCGTGTATGCGTCTGTGTCAGTGTCACTGAGTGGCCGGGGGGGGGGGGGGAGGAGAGAGACGTGTGTGTGTGGGGGGGGTGAGGGGGGGATGAGCGGGACTGAAAGGTGATCAGTGTGTGTGGGGGGGGGGGGGGGAGGACGGAGAGATGATGTGTGAGTTGTGTGTGTGAGGGGGAGGCGTTGTGTGTGTGTGGTGTGTGTGTGAGGGGGGGGGGGGGAGCGTGATGTGTGTGTGTGTGTGTGTGTGTGGGGGTGGTGTGGTGTTGTGTGTGTGTGTGTGTGTGTGAGAGAGAGGGGGGAGGAGAGAGACGTGTGTGTGTGTGTGTGTGTGTGTGTGTGTGTGTGTGTGTGTGTGTGTATCAGTTCCTGTGTCTGTGTGTGTGTGTGTGTGTGTGTGTGTGTGGAGAGAGAGAGAGAGAGAGAGAGAGAGAGAGAGAGAGAGAGAGAGAGAGAGAGAAGGAATTGAACTGGATTTTGCTCAGTCAACTGTGACGGTTTACTTAGTTTCGACAGGGCGGCGAGACAAAAGACCGAGAGAGCAGACAAAAGACACACAGAGAGGGCCGGGGGGGGGGGGGGGGGGGGGGGGGGGGAGGGGGGGGAGACAGAGAGAGGGAGAGAAGAGCCGTGGCACGGTCTCGTGCAACACCGGCGGCCGCAAAGCCGGCGTTTTTTTATTTTATTTATTTTATTGGTGCTTTCTTTCTTCTTCTCTCTCTCCCTGTCCGTGGCAGTGTTTACTCAGTGTATGCAATGACAGGATGTTTTCAACGTACACTATAAATTAATTAACCAACGGAGAAAGCAAAGCATCATGATTTAGAGAGTGTATTGCCTAGGCAGGTACTGCAGCGTACGCCTAGGCAATACACTCTCTAAATCATGATGCTTTGCTTTCTCCGTAGTGGCATACCAGACGAGATAAGGTGTTTACCTGTGTCACTGCTTAACTGCATTTGTATGCATGCTGTGAATACTTACACACAGTGTCCACCGCCTTTAGTGTGATCTGGCAAGACCCTCGCCACGCCGAAAAATGTACCCGCAATGCCGCCCATTTTGATCTTGTCTGCTTGATTTGACTGATGCGTTTTTCCCATCCCCGTTTTTCCTGTCATTTCTGGCAAATATGTTAGACATGATGTGGTGTGCTAAGGATGGTGATAGCATAAGTGACTGGGATTGCGATGACAAGTTGACGGTACTGACGTATGCCGCTGCACGACTGAGTGCGTGCTCGTATAACTGACACGGAAAGGGGGGGGGGGGGGAGTAAGGATAAGGCGGCGGGGCCGAGCGGTTATTGCAGTGGACTCGGGATGAATAGGTTGTGCTAGGTTCGAATCCAGGTTCAGGCACTGCTCCCGCCCTCTCTCCTTGGCCTCAGAGTGTCATTTTACAGGTCAGCCGCACAGGGTCGCCTCAGGACGATGCCGAGGAGGTCGCCTCAGGACGATGCCGAGGGGGTCGCCTCAGGACGATGCCGAGGGCGTCGCCTCAGGACGATGCCGAGGAGGTCGCCTCAGGACGATGCCGAGGAGGTCGCCTCAGGACGATGCCGAGAGGAAGACAGAGTCCCTGTGCTATGTGAGTGAAACCCCATGGCTGAGGAAAACCGTTGTCCAGGCAAAACTCCGTACTTTCTTCTTCTTTTTTTAAATTCATTTTTATTACCAGCGTCAGACTACAGTCTGTCCTCTGTAAAAGCCACCCGAATTTTCCATCTCAGAAAATCCCAGTCAGCTCCGTTACCTCTTTTTTTCTTTTTTATTACTCTCCAAAACTGCACAATATGCACACAAACATTGCAATTATCAATCATGTATTGAACTCCGTATATATAAATGTTTGTGCTAATCTCTCTCTCTCTCTCTCTCTCTCTCTCTCTCTCTCTCTCTCTCTCTCTCTCTCTCTCTCTCTCTCTCCACACACACACACACACACACACACACACACACACACACACACACACACACGCAGTTAGGTCTCCCTTCAACGCCCAGGCGTGTTTCTCTATAGATGCTCTTTGCCTAACTTTTTTCGAAAAACAAGTAAAGTTTGGTATGGTTTTTAAACATCTGCATCTGAAGATGTAGTACTTTGCCATCAGCATTATTAGGTCAAGTACCTTGTCCGTTGTTACGTCGTCTTTTACGCACAAACTAACCAATTGCTCCGTAATACTGAGAGAACGTACATGAGGTGTATTCTTTGTGATCCATTCTAAAACGTGCTTCCAAAAGGTCTCGGTGTAAGTCCTTTACCTCTTTATTCTGGGGGTGGGAGTGGGATATTTTCCTTCTTCTTCTTCTTCTCTCTGATACACGGCATTTTTTAGAGCAACTTTTTTTCTCTCATCGTTTTTAACCGTTTATCTGTTGTTTAAGTGTCGTTTTGTGGCTTGACAAAGGGGATTTCCCCGAAAATGAGCGTATTATGTGTCCATGTCATAATAAATAAGCGTTCTTTTCAGTGAACCTTTTTGTGTTAGGTTTTGCAATTTGTTTTGTTTGATCGCTTATTCCGTTTCTTCATCCCGTTTCATTTTTTGTTGTTGTTGTTGCTGGTCTGTACGTTTATGCTTGTGTATATGTCCCTGATATGCTCTTTAGCATCTGAGGACTTTAAGCAAAATGAACTGCTTTGTGTATGAATGCGCACGCGAGTGTTTGTATCAATGTGTGCACGTGCACGCGTTTTTTGCTTTTCTTTCTTTCTCTCTCTCTCTCTGTCATGTGGCATGTTGCGGCACGTTTTGTCACTACGGCACGTTGACAAAACGTGTCAAATTTGATGCACTGCCTGCTCGTTTTGTCACTCCGACACATTTTGTCACTACGTTTTGCACGTTTTGTCACCCCTTCGCCAGCAACACTATAATCTGTCTTTCCCTTCCCTCGTTGTGTGTGTGTGTGTGTGCGCGCGCGTATGTGTTTGTGTGTGCCCGCGCACACACGCGCGCGCACGTGTGTGTGTATGTTGATGTGCATTTGTCCATAGCACCGCGCTCTGTGAGCTGTGTGAAATATGACTATAGATACAGACTGAGTGAAAATGTGGTTTGGTTGTGTGTTGTGGATGTCCTTGTTTGAATGGCTGGTATGGTTTGATAAGGTAAAAGGTAACATAAACGTGAACTGACTTTAGGTGTGATGTTTCATTCCATGCAGAGTCTTGTACATTTTGTAGCATAATATGTGCCAAACATGTTTGTTTTTCTTCTCTCTCTCCCTCCCTCTATCTCTCCGACTTTTTTCTCTCGCTCTCTCTGTCTCTGTTCTCCTTCTGTCTTTCGTTCTTCCCTGTGTGTCTCTTTCCCTCCCCCCTCTCTCGTTCTGTCTCACACATGATTCGTTCTCTCTCTCTGTGATTTTCTTTCCTTCTCTGTCTGTTTCTCTCTTTGACGCACGCGCGCGCGCGCCACACACTCTCTCTGTCTCTTCTCCTCTCTCCCCCCCCCCCCCCGTTCTGTCTCACACATTCGTTCTCTCTCTCTCTCTTTGACTCACACACATCTGATGTACTGATATCCAAGTGAAAAAAGGTGCAATGCCTGCACGATTTGTCACTACCTTGTTAGTGACAAAACATGCAGGCATCGCTGCACGTTTTGTCACCTTAGTGACAAAACGTGCCGCAACACGGCATTCTTCAGAAGCAACTTTATCTGATTGCTTATTCCGTTTCTTATTTATCTGTACGTTTATGCGTGTGTTTGTTTTCGCGCACGCGAGTGCTTGTACTGATGTGTATTTGCGTGCACGCGTTTCCGCCGGATACGAGTTTGTGTCTGTGAGAAATGTCAGAGAGGAGGGTGGTGGGTGGGGTTGTACATTTCATGTCCTCTGTATTGTCTGTAAGACACTCGAAAACAAGAAACGAGTGCATGAAGCCGCAACAAAAAATGAACAATAGTGAATGCTAGAGTTAATATGTTTACCGTATTGTAAGCATCGTCTTACTGATGTGCCATTTTTATTTTTTTTATTGACACTAGCAGACGAAGATAAGCTTACCATGGATTTGCCTCGCAGACTTTGTTGTCTAAACTATCGCTTAGTACCCACCACCACACACTCACGCCCCCTCTCCTGCTCTTGGCTGTGTGGATATTGTAGACCCGCCATGTTTTCTGTTCCATGCTGTTCTTCATCCATTCCAGGTCTCCCGGGCGTTTTCAGATGTGTATATTTTAGCTTTGTATGATTAGAATGCTTGTGTGTGCGGGTGCCTCTGTCTGTTTGTGTGTATGCGCTTAAAATAGTCTCTAGGGAAAAGATTTTGCGCTTTAAAAATACTTTTCTTATTATTAATTATATTGCATGCTTTTGTTATTCTCGTCTTGTGCACTTTTCTTCATGCGGGGCTCTATGTATTCTTGTTTCATTCTCTTGTGGAGTTATTCATTATGGGTCATTTTTTGTTTTGGAGTTCTGCGCTGCTTCATTTTCTTGTTGTGGAGTTTTGTTGATGATCTGTAGTAATTAACAACTTTCTGTAATAAGTTCTCTCTGTGGTGAAAAACTTCTCCCCGTGGTACTTTCTTCCTGTGATGATCAGTCACCCTGTGGTGCTCAATTTCACCATGTGATCATCTTTCTGTGGCAGTCAACATCAGCATAGAGTGAAGTTTTCCCTGCGGTGACCACATTCTCCCTACAGTGACTAAGACATATCCCTGTGGTAATCAGCTTCTCTCTGTGGCGACCAGATTCTCCCTACAGTGACTAAAACATATCCCTGTGGTAATCAGCTTCTCTCTCATGGTTCCCAGGGACTTGGACTAGAGCCAAATAAGTACCAATATTAGATTTTGTAAGGACCATCGCAACAGTAAGGAACACAAAAAATTATCTGAATTTTCCACGCCACACATCGAGTATAGTGTTTGTCTAACTTATCTTAAAGAACCCACTCCTGGTATGCACTGTCCTTTAGCCAGCGGTCTTGGAACAAACATTTTCTCCGAATCTTTGTGCTAGCTCAGGTTCTTGCACAGTTCGAATTTTGCAACCAAATGGCTGACCCGGAAGTTATCACGTAATCTTGCAACCGTGATCTAAATGAACATGGAGGAGAGCATCGTCTGCTTCAGACATCATCTCAACCTATGTCCGAACGATTTCGAAATTCAGTAAATGTGTAGAACCATCCAGTGTCGCTGACTCGGAAAAATGACAGGCTTTTATAACTACCCATGTGCATTTTTAGTGTTAGCTAGACTTCTAAGGCCTTACTTAGCAAATTTATAAGTACTTGTAAACACCTGTAAGGACCCTGGGAACCTTGTCTCTATGGTGACCAGATTCTCCCTACAGTGACTAAAACATATCCCTGCAGTAACCAGCTCGTCTCTGTGGTGACCAGATTCTCCCTACAGTGACTAAAACATATCCCTGTGATAATCAGCTTCTCTCTGTGGTGACCAGATTCTCCCATACAGTGACTAAAACATATCCCTGTGGTGACCAGATTCTCCCTACAGTGACTAAAACATTCTTGTGGTAATCAGCTCCTCTCTGTGGTGACCAGATTCTCCCTACAGTAGCTAAAACACATCCTGTGGTGATCACCACAACCCTGTAGTAATCAGCATCCTGCTGGTAAACATTCAATTTCTGAGGTACACATCTCTGTGTGGGAAAAAATCCTGTACAACTTGCACTATGGCCCACATGTTAGTTACCCCTCTAGTGGGTGCAGGGACAGTCTGACAGTGCAGCAAGCAAAACCATGCGTTTCTGTTACTGTTAGCAGCTGTTATTAGATATCGGATACCCCCCACCCCAATTTTTCTTAATATATATATATATTAATGTTGTAGTACTCATTCATTCCAATGAAGAGGTACAGTCATCACATCATTTACTGAATGAAAGAAATGCCCCCTTTGCTAATATTGTCAGCAATTCCACTGAACAGAAAATCAGCTGCATAAAGCTAGGAATTCATAATGCATTCGTGTCCATCTATCAGTGTGTGTCTGCGTTCCACAGGTGACTGAAGTCACACAAATGAACATGGAACAAAAAACATATTCATACAAAATCAGGCACCATTTATTTCTACTGTCATGATCTTGCCCATAACCACAAACACACTAATTCCTACTGTGTATTCAGGGTAGCCTACAGTGTTATTAACAATGCTGCTGTCATGTCAAAAGGTTGCAGAGAAGCTGTTCCTTTGTTTCTGGGTGAGGGACTTTCGTCTTCCTTTGCTTTCTACCATTCCTCTAGGACTTGCAAGATCCATTCCAGCAGTCTGCTAACATCAATTACTTGTCAACCTTATTCTATCAAAATGCTGCTAGAGTTACCAGGGGGACACTTGAGTGATGGCAGTGTTGCTGACACAGTAGGCTTCCAGTTCTTCTAAACACGTGGAAAATGCCATTACATTTTTTGGGTGATGCAAAAAGCTGCGTGCACGTGTTGTTAGCTTCAATAACTGAAGTACCTTTTTAAAACCTATTTCCAAAATAAAGTCTGACCAGTCACAAGACACCACCATAATCACACCAAAAAGCATTGCCGAGTTGAATTTAAATTTATTTCTTTACAGTTGTTTGGTTAAAATCCAGAGAAAAATAAAATGTCCCACCCTCTTCAAAACCCTTGACCACAAAAGGTTAGACAAAAGAAAAGAAGAAAACGGTGAGGACAGCGGACAGAGGCCAAACTGGTCTACGTCAAGCTTCACTCTAAACAGGCCATACCAACTCTGTCAACGCACACACACACACAAACCAAGGTGACTTTGTTGCTTTTATATCTGCAACTGCCATTGCTCGGTAATTTATAAGAAAGAAAGAAAGCCTGAAAAACTGCAAATGAAACTGGTATGCACTTATACTTAAATCTGTAAAAAAAAAATTAAGCACTTGTTATTTCCATTAAATGGTGGGGGGGTCTTCTGCCCCTAAAGAAGGTTCTAATAATTGAAATATCCATCCATCCACCCAAAGAAAAAAAATCCTCTGAACAACTGACATTGTGACAATCATCAGTATGCAGACTTTTTACTGCCATCCACTATCAACTCCAGAATGGATCAAATGAAGACACACTGGAGGGGTGGCGCAGGCAAGATTTGAAATGACAGAAAGCACAGTCCAATGGGCACAAGACTACATCCATACTGTACTCTGTGGGTGGAATCCACAGGACCCTGGCACATTTTCTGAGACAGAAAGGGACATATTTGCAAACAGGTCAGCAACAAAGAGACCCCCACTTTACTGTGTGGATGGAAAAACATCTGAGAAAAAAAAAGAGACCCCCCCCCCCCCCCACTTTTTAACCGATCCAATGCCTGTTATATTATGATTAAAGAAAGAAAATTGTGTACATTTCACCAATGGGTGACGACAAAACAGGGGTTCAGGATGGCAGCTTGGTGATGCAGGAAAAGCAAGTCCCAAATGCCTCAATGGATGACACACAACAAAGCCAATCATTCCTCCATGATGACAGTTGACCAAGTCTATGATGCCTCAACTGGCAACAAATGACTAAGTCCTTCATACCTCAAGGGAACACACATGACAAAGTCCACAATGCCTCAACTGATGGCACATGACAAAGTCCACAAGGTCTCAACAGTATGAAAATTAAACATATTTCCCACACCTGTCTGCTGTGGAATTTATTATTCTTTACAGTACATGCCAGTTCTGCTGTAAAAAGTGTTGGAACAGAAACAAGCTAGTGCCCTCTGGTGGGGTCTGACCATTTTCCAGTAGAAATTAAAACTCAGAATTCAAATGGAAAAGAAATCACACAAATCAGTTTGAGGCACAATACTGTTCAATACTTCAAATCCTGTTGCTCACAAACATGCATTTCAAAAACCAAAATATACGCACGCAGACAGATTTAATTCTTGGTTCCATCAATACATCATTTCCAATTTGGAACATACTAATTTGTCCAAATGGAACCAACAAGTTTCAGTTTGTACAACAGCAGAGCCTGTGGACTTGGCATGAAGAAACACCACAAGAAAACAATCAGTAAAAAGGAGACTATCTGAATGACAAATTCACATTGCTGATAACTTGCAGCAATTTTGCTTCACTGTGAGATTGGGGTTGTGATTTCTCTACCTTACTGTGCGCAGATAAATTTTCTCTTCTTCCACATCTGTCATCTGTGATATGAAGGGAGAAGTACACAAGGAGACACATCATGCACACATCAAAACCTGCCAGAAAGTTTGATGCTTTTCACGCAATAACCAACGGCTTCTGTTCACCCTTTTACGCTCTGCCCTCTTTAGTCTGTTCCAACTGTTCCATGGAGTTACCCACTGTCGTGCCTACACCACAGTCTCCTTGCTTGAATGCCAGGCTTTCTGGTACAAACATGAAAGTGCTCCACACCCCCTGCTCCCAGACTTAACAACCATAACCCCCTGCCTCACACATTTCTACGTGTCACACGCTCTGTTTTCCCTGGCCATGGCAAAACTGGTTGGAAGATGTTACTAGGCAGACCCTGCTCCATTCAATCGCTGCCATCCCCAGCCTCGGCATTCTCTGCTAACACCTTGCCAGCCTTCTTCTTCTTCTTCTTGGCTGATTTCCTAGATGCGGATGCTGCTAGCATGGCCTGCAAACACACGACATACAGGGTAAAGACGCTGCTGAGAATTAACAAGATGGTGCAAAACTTAGTTGAATCTTTAATATCCCATCAACCACAGATGGTCCCCTTGAAATGAAATGATGCAAACACAGCACACAAAGCTTTTTCCCAAATATTGAGAATACATAATCTGAAATCAAGAAATATTCCTTCCAACTGCCCCTTGAGACGAAATAGTGCAAACACAACTCACAAAGCTTTTTCCCACATATTGAAAATCAAGAAATATTCCTTCCAACTGATGGAAACCACAAGTTCCCAAGTCACCATAGAAATCAAAATCATAACTCAATCGATGACATTAGATTAGTAGCACTGGTCTGTCAGAGGTCCCCAATGCAAGGGAAGCAATTCCTGCCAAACCCATGCACACCGAAATGTAAAAAGTGAATTTAACAAACCTCTACACAGAATCACTAGCTCCTGATCAAGACTTGAATATGGTAGTCACAAAGAAATGTGACGACATGAAAGTGTCAGTTTACTTGGCACCTCAAAAACAGCATTAAAATCCGAACTTTCACGAAAGCGGCCCACTTTTGTTTCTTGGTCTTTTGAACCATCATGCTTGCAATCTCTAGTTGAACACAAGGTTAAACAATCTCTTCAGTGCTGCTGGAGTAGGAGCACTGTCTACATGTAGTGGGCAAATTCTGAACCTTATCGGTTGACAAGACAGTCCCAGTGACATCTAGATCAACATGTAACTCCTTTCACTTAATTTTAATTGAAAAAACAACAACTTTATATGGAATTTGGATACACCACTGGGGCCTTAACTATGCATCGGGCCTAAAGTGGTAGGCCGGCCTAAATCTCAAGGCTATTGACAATGTCCCCAAAATGGTAACCATGGACCGGGACTACACCAAAGTCCGGGCCGAACCTCGGGCCTAAACAGCCGATATTTAGGCTAGCGATTTTGCTGGACTAAAGGTCGTAGGCCCAGGACTATGACTGCTTTTGGCCTGGTTATGCTTGGAAAGTTGGTTTTTCTTCTTGTTTTTGTTAGTTTTTTGCTGTTGCGTCTTTACGTCTGAATCCAGCGGTTTCTCTCTCTTTTTAATTACTTTTTTTCCCTCGTTTACTTCGTCAAATGAGTACTAGATGTTCGTCGGCCAAAGCTCTTTCATTTTGGAGGGAAGAAAGGTTGCACTCACCGAGCGACGCAGGCATAATGACTGATTAATGTGATCGTACGATTTAATGTTTGCAAATTATTATGAGAGCAAGTCTGCTTGACGTCTTACATTATCACTTGATTTATTTTCTTGTTATTTAAATTCATCTGCACAGCGCAGGCTACCTGATTTCACAGCGTCCACTCGCCTTTCTGACAAGTTCAAAATGGCCGACGCAGCAGACGATGCTACGGTTACTCGATTCAGTAAATGCCTAGAAGAATACTCCATCGAAGATGTTGAGAGATTAGCGTTTTTATGAATAATGACCTCGTCGAGATCACTTGGGTGTTGCAGAAGTAAAACATGGCGAATCACCTCCAGAATCGGGGCCTGCCAGGCATGCCTTCACCTAATGTGCATGTTTACTGATGTTTGCGCGTGCGAAATACGTCGCAGGGAAGTGAACGAAGCGTGTCGGTGCACATGCCCAGATGGGATTGCCCTGTCTACAGTTAGCACAAGCGATGACGCGTGTGATGACCACTTTCTTATCAGCGCGAAGTCAAAGACTCTGTTGTCTCGACCATTGTCCGCGTCCATGTATACGAACTTTGCCTAACTCAAAGTCTTGGACTCAAAAGTTAGGGACTTTGGTTTAGGCCTGGCCTACAGTAGTCCCGATTCATAGTTAAGGCCCCTGTTACTGTCATCAAGTGACTTCTACACCATCATAGGATCCTCATCCTCCACTCTGAAGTAAAAAAAATGTGTGCAAATCTATTTCTCAGCCTTAAAAAACACGACTTCGCAGTTTTAACTGGAACAAAATGTGGGCTGTAAATGAAGGACACATATATATCTGGATCACATAAACGTTTTTGGTAGGCTACTTTCTTTAAAGCCCCAACAGTGCCCAGCATGCACCACCATGCAAGGCAACCATAAACAACGCTGCCCTCACTTGCTCACCGGTCAGAGAGAAAGAAAGGGCTTTACCTTGACTTCCTCATCCTCCACCTTCAGTTCAGTCTGGTAGAGTGCAGGTTCAAACGGCAATCCTGTGATCTTGAGTGGTCCGTTGGGCATCAGTATCACTGTGGCTTTGAGCTGGGCAACATACTCTCCTGCACACACACATGTACAGCTGTATCAGACCACCTCAACATAAAATACAACTCTTCACAAAGGAACTGGGCAACCTACTCTCCAGAATATGCATGTAGATTTGTATCAGATTATCTCAACACATACAGCCATACCTGCGCAACATCAAAAATTCTGCATAGAATACTCTTCTGCGTGTATATACAGATCGGTATCGAGTCACAACAAAGCAAAGGACAATTTATCCTGTGCTTTCCTGTGGCTGTGTACAAACACAAATAACTGCATTACACCATCTCAAAACAACAGACAATACTTTTGTGATTTAACAAATCAGCAAAGTAGTTTCCTGGCCTACATACATGTTGCTTTGTTTCAGCCTACACCCCTTCTCTTCCTTTGTGTTCATTCTTCCTTTCCTTTGTGAAGTGGGCAGTTGAACAGGAAAGAGCCACTCACAATTTCACTGCCACACACTTCAGTTAGAGCAAACTGGTCTGCTCTTACCTTCCCGTTCAAAGAGAACACCAAAAGGTTGCATGAGCTCATGCTTGACGCACTCCACAACCCCCATCTTGGCCTTCTTCTCATCATCAAACAACCTGCAACACATCACCAGTTTGACAATGTGAGATGAAACCACATCAAACAACATGCACCACAGACCTGTAAACGTTTTAGGTTGAGTCATCTCCACCCTTTTTTCTTCTCCACCTGTAGTCATTAGGTCAGAAATATGCATGTATGTGCACCTGCACACATTTGTGAGTATGTCTATGTCCTGTGTTGCAAGTTGACTGGTATCTGTGCTGAACTTTGTCAAAATTTATTTTTTATACTTATTTAGAACATTTTAGCTATTTGTTACATTGATTTTGCTAGATTTTATGAAAGTGCGTACCTCATGTGGAAAATGTGTTGAAAAAACATTTATATACACACACCATAATTATGTGTCCCACTGTTTTTCAGGTTGCTGGTGTGGTTTGAGAGACTTTTTGCTGCTGTAAGCTTTCCATCTTCTCTTCTGGGAGGTGTAAGTAACTTGGTGTTTTACGCCCAGTCAACCAGTACAGTTATATCATATCAAAGGTCTGGGAGGAGTAAGCAAGTAACTTGGTGTTTTACACCCAGTCAACCAGTACAGTTATATCAGGGCAAAGGTCTGGGAGGAACACTGGAGTGCCTTGTAAAGAAGACAGGAAGCATGTCCAGAGATAGCTGTTCTGTGGAGCTTTCCTCTGTTCTCCAAACCCAGCTTGACCTGGACTTTGTCTCCCCATCACTGGTAAAGCTTGGAATAAAGGGAGAACAGCTCCTAAGCGAGAACACTGATGCTGAAGCATTCAATATGACCATGTTACCCATGAAGTCATTGCAGACCTTTAAAACTTCTGCAGCAGAGGGAGCTGAAGAAGTTTACTGCAACATGGTTCAAGACTATCATTGTGTGCAGCACATCAAGTGCTGGTACCATGCATTAAACAGATAATGGCACGTTATCAGACTGTAGTATGAAAGACAGTGGTGAACATGATGACAAGTTGGCAGTGTTGTTTCTTGGGGGGGGGGGGGGTGGGGGTGTAGCAACACCATTCGTAAGGCACAAGAAACCAGCAAGGAGCAGCCTTTCTGTCCAGCTGACGACAGCATCTATGAAATCTGAAGCACCTCTTCCAAAGACAGCTACAGAAGACAACCAGCTTCAAGACAGAGTAATCTTGCTGGAGTAAGTAACTCGTTTTCTTATGCCCAGTCAACAAGCAGTTAAATCAGGGCAAAATCATCTTCCTAGAAGCTGAAATAAATGTTCTATAGGACTCTGTGCAAGACCTGATCAAAGAGAAGACCGGCCTCTCAGAGACACCACCAGAAAACATCAAACTGAAGAGAAAAGTTCACCAGCTGCTGTTGACTCTGTAGCAACAAAAACACACTCAGAGGATTGCAACCCCAGGCACAGGCTGGAGAAGCTGAAGACTGTGAGGTTTGAAGAATGAAGTGGGCTCCAAGAATGAAGTACTTCTTCCAAGAAACCTTTCCTCAGTTGAAGTAAGCAACTTGGCTTTTTATGCCCAGTCAACCAGTACCGTTATAATTTTTATGCCGTCAACCAGTACCGTTATGATTTTTATGCCCAGTCAAAGCCTCATTTTTACCCTTGGCTCTGTCAGTTTTTAATGAAAATTATACCAGTCATTAACTGAGTGTGCGCATGCATCAAGACGTCTGTTTCTAACGGAGGGTTGGGGATGTGTCAACCTAATGATTTTTATTTGAGAGCTTTTACATTTTGGTTTGACACAGAGAAAGCATTATTCCAGGTAATTTTGGGTTTGCTATAACTAAGTATTAGTGTATGCAGATTGAGAGAAAGGGGGCGTATGTCTAAGAGTGTGTATGTGCGTGTGGTTCATGATTTAGAATGATTATATTCTTCAGTGTGATCAAACAACAGCTTTAATTCCCACTGGGATTAATAGAGTATATTGTTACATCAGGGTGAAACACATTTTGTGAGAACATACTAAATGCTTAAAATATATACATACTAAAACTAGTATATTGTCAGACTTTTAGAGTTAAAAATGGGTAAAAAGAAAAACACCTCAAAAACATTTTCACACTTATAATCTTCCCTCAGTGAAAGAACTCGCAACAGAAAAGATGCAGGCTAAAAAGACCCAAGAAAACTCTCTGAGGAAACAAAAGCAGAAATAACAAATAGAACAGGCAGACAAAAAACATCTTAAGGGAGTAATTCAGGCTTATCAGGAACAGCTTATGCTGCCACTGGGCACCAGAGTAAAGCATGAGAACAACCGGTTCCCAGATGAAATTCATCAGACTGTTCTGCAGCTGCAAACATCCCAGCAAGTAGGTGTGCTACTGCCATAAAGACTGTGGGGAGAAATCTCTTTGGTCATGACTTTTCTGACAAGACTTTGGGGAGAAATCTCTTTGATCACAACTTTTCTGACATAGACCTTCCATGCAAACTGATGTCACTTGACACTGCTGATGAAGGCCAGGTCTTATGCCAAATCCAGGCCACTGAATAACTCCACACAGATGGGATCTCCAGAGACCACGTCAAAATATGCAGGCCAGCGGATCACTTTGAAAACAGATCAGATGCAGTTTTGGATTTACAATTGTAGCTACAGAAGATGCTGCAACTCTACTGGAGTGTACCATTCAGCAGTTACTTCCTCCACTGCAAATCACAATTCTTGCTGAGATTCAGCAGGACTTGTGAGGTCTCTCTACAGCAGGTTGAGAAGTTGGTGGAGGAGTTGCCAAAACTGGGCAGAGACAAGTCCACCGAACTCGGCTTTTTCAACAAGTTTAAACCATCTGCAGAATCAGCTACATCCCGCCTGATAGAACAGCTTCTGACCACGCCGGACCACGATGTGACAAGAAGAATGGCTGCAGGGGGGACTGGCTGGCCTCTGTGATGAACATGAGAAAAAGAGCAGAATAACCAGCTTGCGTTCAAATTAGTTTGTTCCTTGAAGGCGCAGCAGCAATTATCCACCATGCACGTGATCCTTCCAGTTTTATCCCATCTCTTGATCACTCAAACCAGAAGATCAAAAGTGTCACTGAGGACCTATGTGACAAGCACCTAATGAATCTGGTGTGTGCTATCGTTCTTCCGTATCTCAGAATTACAGGCCCATACTAGAAGCTGCTAGCAAAGCAAGGTGAAGTATGCAGACTTTCACAAGTATGTGCAGCCACTCAGCTTTCACTGGGACAAATGGGAGCAGGATGCTAGTGTCCCCATTGATTCCAGCTTTGAAGGCATCTTTGCTGGTGAATTTGAGCTTAGGGGAGACAAAACAAGACAGCCTTAATGAAGATTGTCCTTGCTTTTGCTGCCCTACATGCAGATGAGATGAAGACTACCATTCAGCAATTGTTGCCAGAAATGTTTGCCGTCCTCCACAGACAGCTTGGGGACTTCCATGAAGGAGGCACCTATGGCGGACCACCAGCCACTTCCCCTACAGAACTAGACCACTGTCCCCTCACCAACTTGCTCAGAGAAAGTGTCTTTGGTGATCTGGACTTTGATATGAGCTATCACTGCCACTGCTCCACCCACCAAAGATCCTCCACTCACATGATGAGCCACAACAAGACTGCGCAGTGGCTGAACAAAAAGGACGATGCAAAGACTGCTCAGTTGTTGCAGTATGCCAGGAAGAGAGGAAGACCTCTGAGAGCAAAGCGCAGTCAGCAGGAGAAGCTTGTTATGCTCAAGATCTGAGAAAAAGCTCAATGACAATGAACAGAGGACTGCTAGAGAGGCGAAGCAAGCTGCAGCCACAACTGACCTTGTACATAAGATTTTGCAGCAAGGTAGACCCTATATGACAGAAGATGATGTTGACTCTTGTAAATGACTGTTGGGAGTACCTATTTATGGAATAACATTATCTGGTCTGAACCTCAACACATTTGCCTGTTGGGGGTGATTTCCCATCACAGAAGACCAAGTGACCTACCTTAGCGTGAATGGCATCAAACCAAACTTCTTGTCTGTTTCACTCAGAAATTCTGAAACAAAAACAATGTTTCATTTTATATCTGCCTGTCAGCCTATGACAATATATCAAGATCGACAAAAACTCCAAAGTTTACAGCACATCAAAAGACAGAATTTGCGCCTGAATGCCTTCACTGATGTCCTTCAAGGACTCCTCATTGCATGAGCCATACATGAACTACATGTTTCTTTCGTACTGTGCACAGCCAAGAACTACAATGAAAAAATACATAAAGTACTCACGTCTAGATGCCTTCATTTTGAGCTGGTAGATGATGTCTTTCTTTTTGTACACTGTGGTCCGCGTGTCCAGCTCCCGACCCTGAGCAGCCAAGCACATCAGCCATGTTAACCAATCTTCAACTGCCAATCACACCACCACCACTACCCCACCCTGAACAACCAACCATACATCCGTGTTAACCCACCCCAAGCACACCAGCCATGTTAACCCATCTTGAACTGCCAAACACACCATCAGCACTACCCCACCCTGAACAACCAACCACACGTTCATGTAAAACCTACCCTGAGCAGCCAAGCACCTTCAGTGTTAACCCACACTCAACAGCCAAGCACACCATGTTAACCTGCATCAGCTTATCACACCATCAATGCTAAAAACCCAAACTGCCCTTGGTGTTAACCCACCCATAACAGCCAATTACACCATCAACTTTACAGGAAATGGCAAGTCAGGATTACAGTTACATCAACACTCAATTGTATTACATGTTCAAAGACACAGTATTCATTTTTAGTTTACAATCTTTTAATACATTATCAGCATCAGTGCTGGAAAAGCCAGACAAGTTCTTTTAAAAAGCTATGTGTGCTCAACTGCTTAAAATACCCATCAATTCACAAAGGGCTGACAACAGTGCGAAAGAAAGATACCCAAGGACGGGTGTGTGTGTGTGTGTGTGTGTTGGGAGAGAGCTAGACCTATAGAGTAAGTTGGTGTTTTACACCCAGTCAACCGGTTCAGTTATATCAGGGTGAAGAGCTATTGAGAGAAATACAAAATAAGAGGGGTAAGGAGTGAGACAGACACATAGACACTGAAAGAGTTTACCTTGCCTTCTCCTGTGCTGACCAGGATGTCAATGGCGTAGACTTCATGCACTTCAAACTCGCACTTCTCATGCTCTTTCCTGACAAGCAATGACAGCCAAAGAGGATTAACATCAACAACCCACAGCTCTATGTAAACTGAAACAGGAAGAATGTAAGCAATAACCCAACAAAAATTCCACTCACATCTAGTCTGAACGGTAACATCCCCTGATATCCTGTTGCAGTAGTCTTAGGTTAGGAGTACATGAAGTGGGAATAAGTCCACTTCACCCCACTGAATACAATGTACAATTATAGACTGTAAATCACTACACTAATGCAAAAACAGTGGGGCCTTTTAATAAAGAACTCCCTTCAGATGATGCTCTACTTAAGACAAATTTATCTAAAAATCCACACAGTACATACATTACATAGTATAGACCCATGGTTCTCTTTACGACTTTAGTACAATTGTTCTGGCACAGTAAGAATTTGGACATTAAGTTGCTCTATCTCCACTGAGTTCCACTGTACACACAGTGTCAAGGTTTAGGGGGTCAATGTAAGCTTGGTTGATCAATTCCCAGACAGCCTCAAATAATCTTCAAAGGGTCACAGCTACTACAAACTATACTAGGTGAACATTAGTCATTATTCACAAACTTGCATATCTGAGACACTAAGTCGGGGCTAGATGCACTAAACTTCTGACCAGTGCGTCACTTGTAGGCACATGATCTGACCCAGATGCACTGAAACTTACCAGTATGTTACAAGACTGGTCAGTGTCAGCCACATGGCTGTGTAAGCATTGCTGATTGAGTTTGTGTGTGTATGTGTGTGTGTGTGTGTGTGTGAGAGAGAGAGAGAGAGAGAGAGAGAGAGAGAGAGAGAGAGAGAGAGAGAGAGAGAGAGAGAGAGAGAGTGGTCACAGTTGAGTTTGGTTGGGATTGACTGTGACCATTCAATGGTGTTGCACAGTGACCCCCCTTGAATTTCAGCAGCCAAGATTGACCCTCAAAACTGTAAACTGTGATTAACACTGATGGTGACAGCAGACCTTAATTATGACTGATACACACACATCCACAGAAGATAAAACTGTCAGGAACACTGACACAACTACCACACTGACCAGTATTGCTAAATTTCTGTTTATCTGGGTCAAATTATGTACACATGGGTGACACAGGAGTCAGAAGTGTAGTGCGTCAGGCCCCAGGTTAAAGCATCAGATACACATGTCTGTGCATAAACATTGAAACAGGCGAAAATAGTTTAGCATTTTTAGATAAAAAGGCAAAGAACAGTGCTAAGGGAGAAATGTTTTTACCTTTGTGCTTCTGATGGATTCTGAATGAATGCCTTCTCCCCGTCTATCACATTCTTCAACAGCTGGTGTGACAGCATACCTACCACACAGCAAACCATCATCAGCACTTGTCAATTTACAGCATACCATACAGACTTAAAATCATCATCAATACCAAACAACTGACAACATACCATACGGACTTAAAATCACTTACAACATGACCACAACAGAAGGTAAAGTTCTGACACAAATGGTCATTTGTTCTTTGGAAACACACCTAATAACAGCAAATAACACAAATATCAAGTTGACAGAAACTATTCTACAGCCCCTGAGAACACATTTTACGACATGGCAGCATAAAGCCCATTCTTAATTGGGTGAATGTTTGTTTGCGAACCTAGTTGGAAGTATTTGATGAAGCTAGTTGGTTCTTAATTGGGCAAACTTTTCTTTGCGAACCTAGTTGGAAGTATTCGTCGAAGCTATATTTGGGGTCCAAAAAGCTTCGCTCAACATGTTCTGGGAACATTCGCCCTATTCGACGATCATGGCCTCTGATTGACTGAGAGCAGATAAAAAAAAAAAAAAAAAAAAAAAAATGGATGATGGTGTCGCTAGGTTCTTCACTCGCTTTGGAGGGAATTTGTTTATTTGTTGACTTTGGGAGGCGCAGCCTTGTCTCGGAGACCCAGAATGAGATAGTAGTTAGTTGAATTACCCTGTGAGGGATGATGAAAGTATACTGACTTGACTTGACTCGACTTTAGCCTACATTTTCAATCATGCTGTCTGCTGCACGTCTGCCGCAAGTTTGGGCCGAAGCTTGCATCTCATTACAAGCCAGTTGAGAACGAAGTAAAGTCTGGACTGTCCGAACCATATTCGGCGAACTAAAAGTTCAATTAAGAAATGAATCATAGTTCATCAAACTGTCCGAAGTATGTTCGGCGAACAAACATGCGCCCAGTTAAGAACGGGCTTAAAGATGACATGCAGGAATGTGGCACTATTCTCTGGCAACATCCTGTAGATCACAACACCAGCAACAAAACAGTATGTGTACGAAGACCTTCCCAACAGTAAGAACTCACAGACCTGAGGACAACCACATGCTGGTTACTCACCCTCAATGGGCTTACAGTTGTACGACTCTGCCACCTTTTGAATGCCATCCGTTACTTGGTAATTCTGAAATGTGAAAACACCAACTCAACACAATTCAGATTCACCAATATGTACCTATCACACTGTCAATGAAATCGGATAGGCAAAAATCAGGCAGAAATCCTAGCAGCGAGATAAAGATTAGACAGGCAGTGAGAATGAGGAGACATCAGACATGTGAAATGCTGGTGGGACACTCAAAACTCAATGCTTATTTGTAAGTTGTTGTTTTTCTTGCTGTGTAACCCCTAACAGTTACATAATCTTCAATATGATGAAGGTCACTCTACAGAAGGAAGAAAAGAAAGATGACCAGCCAGAGGGTGAGAAAGAGAGGACTTACTTCGTTGCCAGGTTTGACAAGACGGAGAGCTGCCTCAGCAGCCATGTAAGCGGCCATCATGACATCAGCCTTGCGCCCGGTTACCTTGTTGTCCTGAAATAACAAACTACCATGAAAAAACTTGTCCTGATGTGATAAAGAAACACCATGAAAAATGAACATCATTCAAATGCGTCAAAGGGAAGAAAACTCAAGCCAAACTTGTAAAAAGAAGTTTGTGTGCAATTCTGTTCATGTATTAACATTCACATATTAAAGTTTAAACTTCATTCATAACTGGCCAAAACACACAAACTGTATTTTCAGGAGCCTGCTGACTTTAAGGTCAAGATAAATGAAAGTACAATGCACAGCTAAGTACTGCTATCACCGAAAGCTTGACAATGATCACATTTCAAATCTCCTAAAACACTGCAACATTAACGTGTGTTTTTTAAAGCCCAACCAGCAGAATAAGTAAAACTGATCATTTCACTCACAAACAAATGTTTTTTTCCATGTGAATCAAAATGGCTTCAGAAAGTGACAACAAATGGCCAACAAAGCAGTTTTGAGAACAGGTCTACCATGGAGCGTAAACAATTGGCCTCACAAACCAATGATTTCATGTTGCAAACTGATTTACCTTAGAAGCACCAATGACCAAAGTGTGGGCAGCAACAGCAATAAAACCATCAACGTGTGCTCCAAGATCACTGCACAAAGAACAAAATATTTGCATTATTATTCCAGTTTTATTCATGGCTGCTACATGTTTTACTCATCATTTCAGTGTTTTTCACTCACTCATGCAAGCTAAGTGTTTTACTTGTCATTTCACTCACTGGTGAACAGATCTGTGCACACATGAGTTGGTAACAGAATAAATACATTAATGAAATTTCTGGTTCTGAACAGCTGAGCATTCAACGAAGGCAGCTCCTTGTGATTCCTCTAGCTAAAGAACATTTCCAATCTGTGCCGACAAGGCTGAAGTAAGACAGCACAGAGATAGTACATGGAACCTGAATGGTAACACTGGCATGGATCATTCACCGGTTAGGAGAACCATACACACATTTATGTATAACAATAACATCCAAGCACAAAACAGTGCACCACAAAGTTTCATGTTCTGGAAGGCCCTGTTCTGGAAGGCCCCTGTGGCCCATTCACTCTGACCAGCTTAGAAGCAACTGTTTGTGGCAAACTTACTGCCCACTGGTCATATCAGTTGTTGCTTGGCTGGCATTATTAATAAAGCCCAGAACACCAGAAGCAAAATAGTCAGGCCATCAAGATGTATGGTAATACTGGTTTACATTCTAAACTGAAAGCATGATTACATGCTTGAAAACGTTCCTCATCTCCACCCCCCCCCTTTAACTACATCACTTAATAACACTGGGCAATTAGCTAACATGAAATGTTTTTATTCCCCCCCAAATGTGACAAGAGGTGTGTCACCAACACTTACATCTTGACCATGTCCCCGTCTTGCAGAGTGACATCTGGGTCACTTTTGAGTGGAGAAAAGTGGCATATGCAGTTGTTGACCGAGATGCACGTGGGAAAAGCAATGCCTGCACAGACAGGATGGTGCTCATCAAATCAAAGCTAACCAACCATACTTCATTAAAAAAAAACACGCTTGCAGATCAGAAGAGATGAGACTAATCTGATTTTTAGGACTCTCAATTTTGTACTTACATTTTAACATAATTTGCTATCTAATTCAGTCTGCTTTGACTCTGCCATGGCGCACATGCAGGGTTCTGGTACTTGCAGTTCATGCTTGGAGCTTAAACACTGACTAGTCAGCACTGCTGAAGGTCCTGAACTTCCAACTGATTTGCAGGCCTAGGAACTCAGTTTTGCAGCAAAAGCCAAAGGCCTAATCTAAAGTCCCATCTTTTGAACACTGATAGAAAAGGCTGGCATGGAGAAATATTCTAATCAGGGCTTACTTGGTCCGGAAACACGTGGCTTGATTTTTTTCAAAAATATTACATGAGCTAAAGCCCCTTTATGGAAGTAATTCTGTTATGCAGTCATACCCCTCACACAGTATGTGATTACAGCAAGAATCATACCCTTTCAGCAGTATCTGGATACATAACTTCAAGCTTTCTTCAGGTTGTAACCTGTATATGTAAGATACATGTGCAACTCCGGTCATGGCTTACAATGGTGTCAGTAAGTCATGTACACTAGATGTAACATTATGGACAACATCAATCACAAAACCCACCACTGCAAACACAAAGTTCCTGACAACAAAGGTCTCACCTTTCTTCATCTCTTTGTCCTTCTTGAAGACCTTGCCAGTTTCTTCCGTCAGACGACGGTCACCATACTCACACAGCTCAAGAACCGATGTTCCAGGCACACATTTGCTGATCAGCTCTTTGAGGATGGCTGCACAAGTCACGAGTGAACACTTGAAAGCATGATTAACTGAGGCCAAGCATGGGACTGAAGGCTAGGCTTCAGGATGTGTAGGCTATGCATGACAGGGGTTAGGCATGATGTGCGAACCTGCACAAAAATGGATTAGCCAAGAGAGGGCCATCAGCTAAAGGGGGTCAGGCTTGAGATGGGGGCTAGGTATGAAATGCAGGCAAAGCACAAGGGTTAGTAAGAAAGGTAATCACTAAACAGAAGGCAGAGGCTTGCCATGGTGTGACTGGGGAAAAGGCATAAGAAGGGGCTATGCATTCAGAGATGTGGGGGATGGGATGGAGGCTAGGGACCAAAGCAAATGAACAACCTGGGAAGTAAAGGGATGGGGAGAAGGAATTGGACAAACATGACAAACTGAGCCTTGTAAAATTGTATGTATGAGACTACAAAGCTTTAACCCTCACCTCAATACAAAAAGAGAACGGGTTGCAGCCCTAGGCCATGCACAACAACTTAACTGTCAATATACAGCACTTGCGATTGAGGTGGGCCACAGCTGGTTGGATTTGTCCAAAGGTTAGTACCGTTACTGTGTTAGATCAGGTCAACTGACTTCCATCTAACTCTACGAGTGACCAGTTACTATGACTCGTATGAGAACTTTATTTTCGGAGTTGTTTTTTTTCCTTCTTCTTTTTTCCCCAGGCAGATCCTGAAACTTTTCCCATTATTTACAAAACGAGTATAATACTATAAACTAAAGAAACTAGCTGTCTCAAAGTCAGTTAAAACTGAAATGGGCAGAAAGTGCAACCTAAAATAAATATTTAAAAAAAGCACACACACAAAAAAGTTTCAAAATGATTTTATATAAAATTTCAACTTAGTTTCATTATTAAAAAAATACTGACCAATATACCCCCCCCCCCCCCCCCCCCCACATTTTTTTTTGTTTTTGTTGAAATTATCAGTATATCACTCAGCATCATTTTCCTAGACTTACTTTTAGTCATGATAAAAAACAGTGACAACACTGCACTGCTTGGTCACATTGGTAATTCAATTAAATTTACAAAAATTCAGAAACATCATCACCCACAGTCACTGTCTCTTCTTCTTTCCTTAAGTGCCCACAATCATGTTGATGATTATTCTGGCACTTTAGGTGGTGTTCGCAAAGTCCACATTTCAGCTCTGGTCAAAAGTCCTTAAAATTAAATTGTTACACATCTGAAGTTCATTCTCTCTCTCTCTCAAAAACAAACCAGTTAACTGGTCAGTGGGAGGTATGTGACACAAACGTGTCAACAGTCATCACCTCTACTGCATCCATGGAGAGTGAGTTCCAGTTCTTGATGGTGCGGGGTAAAAAGGAACCGCCTCGGTACTGTGTTCAGGTGCTGATGAGGCTAAGCTGTTGACAGTGGGTGCGGCGCTGGCGGGAGGGTGGTGGGACTAGTTTGTCTCACACCTTCACATAAGGCAAAATTAAGACTTGCCTGACAGGCTAGTGGTTTTTGGTCTTGATTCACCCAGAGGCCTCTTTCTAAGTTTCTACCCACCTCAGGCAACCACGCTAGTCACCTAGTGTAAAATTTCTGTAGCTCTGAAGTTTGATTGTACACTGACAATAAACACTTCGATAGTGACATATGTGACACTATCACTATGTCTGCCCACGCTCACTAAATATACCACAAAAATGGCCCAAATTTCCGCAACCTCCTCAGTAGCGACAGAACCATCAACAAAATGATGTTGACCGCTCTACGGAAGAAGTGACTGCACGACGTAACTGCAACACAGTTCCACAATCAAGACCTTCGCCCTCGGACTGTTCAAGACAGTTTCCACGTAAATGTCAGTGACCCTTTGCCCCAGTGCCCAACAAATCACTGCCGCTGTTCAATCTAATATACGTCTTGCGGTAACTCAACGGACAGCTGTTTGCACGAGGACGAAAATGAGTCATGAACAGAAATGTTTGATAAACAAAGAAAAGAAGCACGAGAATACCAAACAAAGTTCACATATTTTCAAAACCTAATCCGCGCTTATGTTTGAGCAGATCAAAAGATCCTCTCAATCTGCGGCGACAAAGGCATTCAATGGAGTTCCACATGGTCGCTATCCGCCATGCTGGTTTCCCGCGGGCACATGGCAAGTTTACAACACAATTAAATTTGTTTAACATACGGTCTTCATTCCATGTTTCCACTTGGAAAACGCACAACCATACTTTGTCTACAAAATACGTACCATTAACCATGTCACCAGCCATCTTATATTTTGTAACAACGATATCTTGAGCCGGAGTCGGCTCCTGATCTTCTGAGTCGGCCATTTTTCCAAGCAACGTTGCCCACAATGCATTCTGAGGGCGCGAAACATGGAGGTTATCTGCCCTTGGACCAATTGCGCAAAGCAGACGACATATTCATCCTATATAATAGTAGATGACGAAATCATTTGCGTCCACCTGGCCAGTGCGACTTGAAGATAGAACAAGCAATAATTGTCTGCATATATGCTTATAGTGTATAAAATCGTCTAATCAGACGCAAATTCCCTGCCCCAGTAAAAAGGCGGTTAATCCCAATCATCACTGCTGGCAAAAAATAATATAAAGTAACAAACAGCACTTTGCAAAATTTTATGTATGTGTTTAGTGATCCTGTTTCAACTTGATGTCTTAAGTTCGGTACGCCTTATGGGGTGGACAGCTGAGCAGGACCCTATATGATACACACACAAAATGTCTGCTACAATATTTTGTTTTTAGTTCAGTCTTTCTTTTGATCAAATTAAGGATTTCAGGTTTTCTAACTTGTACCATCAATTTAAAAAGAAAGAAAAGTTCTGTCAGGAGCTATAAGCAGAAGTGGGTGCACTAAACACTGTCAGGTGTCAGCTTTCTTGGCGCATACCCCTTTGGCCTCTGAGATTTGTCCTCAAAGTAGTGCAAGTATGCATAATAGTATATCACATGCCTGTTCACTGGGTGCATGACAGAAAAAAAAACTGTATTTGTAACTTTGATATGAAACCAACCAGGTATTTTTAAAACTTTTATTTTGATATTCTGACTGCTTTTATTTGGGATGCGCATTTTGTGAAAGAAATATACCTATAGATTCTTTGAAGCCTATCTCAAATGTACAGATCTCTGTAGGCTTTTTTATGTGACCTGGATAATTGCCACAGAATGGATTCCCACTGGCACAGATGTAAGAATTCATACTAAAACACTCTTTAAATGTTACCCAGAAAAAATGTTTTCCATAATGCTAATGCAAAACACATTTTGAGAATAAACATTTTAATACATTTACATGGTTGAATTAACATTTTCTAGTCAATGTTAAGAATTGATTAACTTTTTTTTAAATTATCAGCTTATGCCAAACTAACTCTGAATATGGGCTAACAAATGGCTAAAACTGTCATAAGATGCAATAGCTGGGATCAGGGTCCTACAAAATGTTCACTCCAAAATTCACAAACTGACCCTTCTTCCTGTCAAGGACTGGGCTCTGTCAGAGCATTACAAATCCTGCAGCAACGTGTTGTTTTCTTCTGAAAACTCCAGTTTGATTGCTCACCACATGTTATGTATGTACACCTTTCACTTCATAGTTCACATGCCAAAGCACTGCCATTTCATGGTTATAATTATTCCAAAGTATTACACCATCTATAGCTGTTATTCTTGACGTCAGGGAGTTACTCACTTCTCAGTTTGACAGGTCAAGATTCGCACTTTCAAAGACCTCAGCTGAACTACTAATTTTTCAAAGAGTTTCAAAGGCTTTGATAATGGCAGATCTTTCTTCACAATCTTTCAGAGAATGTAGAACAGTGGGTCTGTTTGTGCAGGCACTGTGGCATAAGTTGATGATAAAATGTCAGTTCATTTCCTGAAGCAGACAGAAAAAGGATCACCCAATTCAACTGGGGAAGCCGACTCTTCCTTTTCATCAGTGTTCTACACTGATTGCTTCATACCACCATTCCAACAGCTGCTGCTATAGTACTCTCCAAACCTTGCTTTTTGGCACCCTTCCTCCAAACTCTGCTGTAAACTGGTTATACCATTGCACACTCCTCGTCTCCATGCATCTGTCTGTCAAGATAGCCTCTATAAGTCTCATGCTGTCAGAACCTTCTGTAAAAAGTTTTAATACTGCGGAAGCATCATTGTGAAGTTTGAGTAAAATACTATGACTACGGATGCAACATTTCATTGAAGCATGCATGCAAACACTGGGCATATTCCGATGCAAAAAGAAAAAAGTGCTCTGTCTAGATTTGATTTTTGGGGTTTTTATTTGTGCGAGTTTAAGCATTGTCAACAGTTATAAGAAAAATGTGGCCTCATACAATTTGAGTTGTTTGTATAGTTAGAAACTTGCTGCCATTCGAGCATCAACCAAAAGCTGTCAGCTGAGCTTTTGGAGACCCATGGCATAATCAATTATTATGGTAGTGGTAGGAGGAAGAATGCCTTCAACCAGTGCTTGGAGTTTGCTGCTGTGGGTGACTTTAAACCTTTTGTTACTAGCATGGTGCATGTTCTGTTTCATTCCTTTGTTTTTATGGTGTTTCAAGGTGTTAATGAACATGCACTCAAGTTCACACCTCCTCACAAACATGGAATGCAGGGAGGGTGCAAAAAAACTCAAGCACACAAGCTACGCAGGCATTTGTTTTCAAATATGTTCAAAGGTCCCAGGATGCCAAACAATTTTAACTGATCAAAGCTTCAGACAGCTTACTCATATTCAGCACCATGTACAAATTAGCTGACATTTACATACAATTTCAAAGAAATTAAGTAGAGGAGGTTCTTATTGTACTTTATGATTTAAGCTGTCAGAAACTTTGATCTGTTATAAATATTTGGTGTCCCAAGATCCTGGGAACTTTTACATTAAATATACTTGATACGATTTGAAAATAAATGCTTCTGTAGCAAGTGTGTTCACTCTGAGTTTCATTTTTGTCACCACCCTGCTCATTCCTTCACTCCCTATGTGCCTGTGTTGTGTTTGTGCATGTGTGTGCTTGTGTGTGTGTAATATGCGTGCATGCATGTGTATGTTGTGTGTGTGCATGTGTACAAGTGTGTGTGTGTGTGTGTGAACATACATAAACAAACAAAAGCATCAGACAATCACACACCCACAAACATTGTTGGTTTTAATTTTACACTGTGCATGAACTGACTAATTTCCACTTTCATCATACAATAGGCACATAAATATCCTTACGAAAAACACATTTTCTGCCCAAAAGATCCTGTCTTTCTAAACATGCACACACACACACTCACGCATGGTGCATGCATGCAAATACACACACACATACATATAAAAGTGTCAAATAAAAAAGATCATTTTGAGTTACATTGATTTTGCTATAGATCATGAATTAAGGGTTTACACAACAATGTATTGTAGGACTTGGGGGCAGGGTGGTGATGATGGCAAGAGGCTTTAGACATCAACCTGTCTGCCCTGATACATACAAGCAACACACCTCTTTGTGTTAATGAACAGTGTCAAAGGGATCACACACAGCACATTCATGAAGCTGTACGTGAGGTAATGCTCAACAATCTCCCATGAAAGGACAAAAGATGGCCACTGTCAGTCAGATGAATACTGGAATAGTTTCAAAGGCAGTACTCAGGAAACCTCTGAGGGCTGGGGTGGAGTGCATATGGGATGTTTTAAGCATGTAGATATCTAGAACTGAACTGAATGTGACGTGTTCATTAAACACTCATACATGTGCTAACATTTGTTTCAGCAGAATGAAAAAATTATGAATGCTTACAAAATGGAAGTTTACCCAAAAGCATCATGATTGTGTGATTAAAGGATTTTACTTGCAAAAATGTCATGTTCCAGTCATATCCAATACAAGCAGCACTTATTTTGCCAGTTTCAAAATAAACCCTTAGTTTAAGATTTTAGCTGCATCATCCGAGGAGTCAAAGTTTACAGACACACACACACACACCCAGGTGAAGGTCATCAAGACTGCAAGGCCAGACACACACACACACACAATCTCCCCACCAAACATCCAACTAATCCTCATCATCATCAGCTCGAGCTACAGCCTCACTGGCATTGACCACAGTGACAAGGTCATCCTGACTGGCCTTTAACCTCTCGCCTGCAAAATACACAAACAGACACACACAAATTCAATCAACATCTCACCTGTATAAGTATAACACAAAAAAACAGAAGAATAAAAAAACCAGGATAATCACAGAAAGGCAGGCAAAATATGGCAGGTCAACTGTTAAAAAGTCGACAATTTGAAAATCCTGAGACATCTGTGACACAGAAGTTACAAATAAATAGCCCAGAGAGAACAGACTGTATTCTTCCACTGAAGTATCATACAGCACAAAAGAAGTCTGTCACCCTATGAGTGACTGGGGTGTAGCTGAGTGAGAGCATACTCTTTCCTTCCACTGAACTTGAAGTGCACAAGAAAAGTCTTGCATGGTGGTAACCGGTATGTAGTTGGCAGACAGCCTCTCCTCTTCTACTGTAATGTACCAGAGAAATCTCTCACATATAAATCACTGATACTGTGATATTTAGTAAAGGGAAATCTTTTCTTCAAATAATACTGTTGCATTGTGTGAGGTATGTAGTCTCTTCCATAGCTGTGTGCAAGGGAAGGGTCTATCATGAAGAAGGGTGGGTGAATCTTAACATGGGCTATTTGAACCAGTCTCCTGTGCTCTGGGCAAACAGACTCATAACAGAGGCTACATTTTTCCTTCTTCTCATCATTTGCTTGTCAAGCAACTGTTTGTTTGTCTTTCTATGACTTGAAAAAGGGGTCCACCTGAAAGATTTGTACTGCTTTGCATGGTCCTATTAAAACAAACAATTCTTTTTACCATTTTGTCTGTTTTGAGGTGTGTTTTTTCTTCAGAATGCTGGCTGGCATCTTTATTGCAGATGTTTCCTTTTTTTCCTTCTTTCTTTTTGGTAGTTTTTTGTTGTTGTTGCAGGGTGGCGGATGGGGGGCATGGGGGGGGGGTTACTTTTCTTTCCTATTTCTGAAGTAAAAATGAACACTTTTGGACATACACTGATACAGACATGGTTTTAAAGCCAAACACAGTGCTTAAGGACAGTGTTAAAATGTAGGCCTACTGGAACACAGAGATAAAACTCTGTCTACCTTCTTCTCTGGGTCCATTCAAAATGGTGTGTGTGTGTGTGTGTGTGTGTGCGGGTCCCTCTCAATGGCTCAGTGGCAGTGCTCTACTTCTCACCATTGTATTACTCTTGAAATATATTTTAAAGCACAGCTTTATAAGGCATTGACTTGTAAAATATTGAGTACGCTGTATTTACTGGATGACACTGTACAGCAACTAAAATGAAAACACAAAGCAAACAGTTAACCACTGGCATTGTGATAGTGACATCATCAAACCGGGTAAAAACTCTAATTATCTCCCTTTACACATGGTATGGCTACAACTGGCCACTTGTAAGCATGTTTTCAGACTGTTTTCAAAACAAAGGTGATGAATAACAAACAAAAGACTGTAGCTGTAACTGAAAATCTATTCTCACTGTCTATCTTCTTGCAGTTCTCCTGTACTGTGGTACTCATTTCCTGTTTCTATTTAAGTACATGTATTCATCTCCTTTTATTGTGTCTGTTCACATCCAGCTACGTCAAATCCTGTCAAAACCATCATTATTTTGTTAGGGCTCATCACTATCAGTCTATGCATTGGTGAGTACATTTCATACTTCTTACTACTACTACTTCTTACGATGCAATTTTTTCACACAAGTGTCAAAGTATGACTTGTGAGTTACATCAGCACATGTGCGTAAAAATCATAATCTTCTTTTGTGTGTGCTCTCCTTGATTAAACTTGTGGTCTAACAGTAACAGACAAATGACGGTGATAAGAAAGTTTATACAAAAGTAAATGCTACCTTTTATTTGCAATACACTGACTAATGCAATGAAAACAACAATTTACACTTGTATGCCCGCCTGCAACCAAGAAGTCACTGGGGTCAACTCACGAATCAATTCGGCGATGGCTCTTTGTGTGCGTTTTTCCAACTTCTCCAGTTTTTTGGCACAGTCCCGCTTCAAGTCCCAGTCAGGTTTTCTTGGTGCCAGGTTGGTAAGATCCTGAAGGGCAGTCCAACAGAGAAACTACATGTAGTATATATTCTATTGCCTCACTGTTCAACTTCAATAAAAAGGTTTCAAAAATGCCAAAGCTAGGCATCTCTCTAGATATGGTAAAGGCATAAATAAATACTATTATTGTATTAAGATTACATGAAAAAAATCATAAATCTGAAAAGGAAAAGAAAGTGAGAGTAAGTAAGAGTAAGACTGACGCTGGATGCCAAGTCCAACATTGTAGTTTTGATGGAAATTCACAAAGCTCTTACAGCTGTTAGAATTAAAATTGCCCCAGAAAGAAATCAAATAGTTTTGTAATAGTATATTTTCCTCTTCCCAGGAAGGACCCCTGCCACTCCTCAACTGACAGAATTTCATCTATGGATGAAAAAATAAAAACTTTGCAAGTGTACTACAGCCAACAGCTGTGCACTCATTCTTGTTACCAAGCTACAAGAACTGCTTCCAAATAACATGTGTGGGTGACTGTATTTTAAACTCAAAGCACATCTGAACAGCCAGGTTATGCAAAAGAGCTCTAAGCTGCATTTAAAACAGAACTTGTTTGCTGTATGCTTTGAGGCTCCAAGCCTAGTAAGTAAGTAAACTGGTGTTTTACACCCAGTCAATCAGTGCATGCTTCACAGTCGTTAGAATTTAAAATGACTTTAATAATTGGCATGTGGCTTTTTATAGTGTTAAACCATAATGATATGAACACATTAAGGAAACTGTATAAATCATAGCAACACTTTAATAAGATGCTAGTAATGCTACAGTGTCAATGTTACACTTTACACTTGATGAATAATCCCCAGCTGAGTAAAACAAAACAACAACAAAAACGCTTTGTTTTGCTTTTCATGCTGTTGGCTGTCTGAAAGGCAAGGGAACTTCAAAGAGATAAACATGGCTGTTACCAGCTCAAACTGTCTAAAAACAAGGGTAAAACAGGGCCCTTATTGTTGTATGTTGACATCTACTGATTTTTTGTCATTAGAAAATTGATAAACCTATAAATTCACCAATTATTAATTTTATACAAATTGATGGACCTGCATCTATTAATGTGCATGCATGGTGTGTGTGTGTGTGTGTGTGTGTGTGTGTGTGTGTGGTGTATGTGTGTGTGTGCACACTCGTACAACTTACAACTTCACTGACAACATGCTCTGATTTGCCAGACTGCAGTTGTTCCTGAACATTTTTTGTCACTGGAATAAAAATGATAAATATTTATTTCACAGAATCACCACACAAGGGAGTTAATTAGTGATTGAAATACATAACACAAATACAACAACAAAGACCTGAGTCACCTACGGTAACTCTCAGCTGGCATGTGTGTAAATACAAGGTCCATAAACTCCACCAGAGGTACATCCTCAATTTTTATTATTTCAATTTTCAAAGGCAAATTCTTCAGTAATTGCACTGTACAAAGTTGTCACTGTATACACACAAACTAGTCAATGTTCTTCTTTATTCTACACTATTTTTCTGTATCTCTCTAACAGTAACACTGTAACACTAACGGTAGCACACACCAACACCAAACCAAACAGTTACACTCAGACAGATGTATCTTTTTTTTATTGACTTGATAATGTATACAATAAATTGGTCTATTTTTTGTGTTTGCTTGTATAGTATGATCTATTTTACCATGTCAGCTAGCAGAATTATGCTAAAACATGCTTTTCTCCAGACAATATAGATAATATATAAAATAATAAGATGATACATCGTTACACAATGTTAGTGGTCCTCAGCTAAATCCTTGCGGTTCATCCAATGTTGGGTGAGAAGTCAGAAGATAGCTTGTGAACCTCTTGTACACACTGTCAAGTGTCATACAAGTGCAGTGCAACCCCCCCCCCTCCCCACCGGATATTGTATATATATATATTCAAATGTACTATGAGTATGACACTACAGCTATGTAAAGCTACAGTCACTCATTCAGTCACATGTCAGTAGAGCACAGCAAGCCTGCTTGAGAGCAGAGAACAGTGCTATATTAGTCCACACTATATAAAAGTTATCAATCAGTCACTCTGCACACTATATAAAAGTTATCAATCAGTCATTCTGGAAGCCACACACCAAATTCAAGGATCAATAAGATCAATGTTTATGTAGTATGTATACTTACAGTTATATAATATATGACAATAAAACAGTTCATTTTCATTGCTGAGTGTCTGCCAAGGCCAAGGAAAAGACAAGTTTCAAAATCGTACTGACCATCACCAGGCTTGATTGTAGGTAGCACACCCTCCTGCAGCTTCTCCGCTTGCGGTCGATAGCTGCGGAACACTGGCCTGAAAACACCAAACACAATACACTTCTTAGTTTATCTTCAAAACAGTCATGTTGGGAGAGTGTGATTTACTCTTAAGGAATGTGGTTTCCTCCTCCCCACCCCCACCACCAAAAAAAGAGAAGAAGAAAAAAGAGAAAAGATTTTATATCAAGTTTAAAACTAATAGTAATAGGAATAAAAGCTGTGTTCTTATACTATATTACTAGTTATAGGTGACAATAATATTAGTTTGGGAGGGGATATAGCTCAGTGCTACAGCACTGGACTTGTGGTCAGAAGGTCTGGGGTTTTATCCCTGGCAGAAGCAGTGGGAGAAAAAATGTTTCTCTCTCTTCTAGACTTCTGTTGTACTTGTACTAGCTGTAGACTAGTAATTAGTAGGCACAAGATCTGGGCAGTCATTCTGCCAAACATATGAGTGGCAGGTTCTACTTCCAGTTAAACATGCATGAACCTTTGACTCAGTGAAGTCATAATGGGCTCATTATGCTAATTGCTATCCAGGTACAGTGTGTGAACCCACAGGGAAACATGCTCACATTTAACATCTCAAGTCAGCAGAGAATGCATAATTATCAACATTTGTCTCAGCTTGCTGAGCTACTGCAGGCTGATCCTTGGCCTAAAGTAGAGGAATGGAATTGGCATGCATGAGCTGATCTTCATCTAATACTGTAAGGCTAATAGTATTAATTAGTAAGTGGAATGGATTGGGTCATACTTTCCCCACTGGTGACTGGAGAGGAAAAAGTAGCACCAAGACCAATAGTACTGAGTTAGTGAGTATTACTATTAGTAGTATTAGTACATAACAGTAGGATCCAGTGAATAAAGTATACATGACAAGTACAAAGCATCTCCAAGTGTTACACTTACAGATGTGAATACTCATACTCATTATAGCTTGCATGCCACACAGACACACTGTGGCCTCTTTGAATTTGATGTTTGGCCTAGAGTGATGTAATCACATGTCACATACTGCGTGCTTCGATGACCAGAGTATGTATCTGTCACTAATGGGTCCCCCCAAAAAGGCAATGGGTATCTATGGAACTGATGATTTATACTAATTATAGTCCATTAATAATAATATTAATAAAACTTTAAAGAGCAGTCATTCTTATAATTATATATATGTTCTGTATCTCATTCTCACCAGCAAGGGCTTTATAAGATTAACAAAAATGTCTACATTAAAACCTCAAAAATAATGATAGTATAGTTCTAATATTGTATTCTTCTTCTTCATATTGTAAGGGCCCGCGATCAAATGGCTGGTCATTCTGGCGCCTAATATTTGTGTAACAGTAACACTTGGCGAATCAGACTCAATTTTGATTCCTTGCACACTACACCTACGCACACACAAACACACACAGAAAGAATGTAACGAGCACTGAAGGAGGGTCCATGGCGAGGGGAGTGGGGGGCAAGTAAGAAGACATAATTTTGTACCAAAAAATACTACGTTTGTAGTTTAT
>JABMCL010002980.1:452500-487500 GCA_018857735.1 Alviniconcha marisindica | reverse complement strand
TCTCTCTCTCTGTCTCTCTGTCTCTGTATCTGTCTGTCTGTCTGTCTGTCTCTCTCTCTCTTATTATTGTTATGTGTTAATTTTATTCCATTCCGTTCCAAAGGGCTCGTGATGCTTCCGCCCCGGTGTCGGCCGAAGCCCCCTAGCTCCTTTGAAAAGCCCACGAAAATTCATTGTCATCTGACACCAACTGCCCAACTGAGTGACATATCGGTTACGAATCACCCACGCTGAAACTTCAACACGATGACAACAGTCTCATTTGGCTATAGTACACAACAGTCTCATTTGGCTATAGTACACAACAGTCTCATTTGGCTGTAGTACACAACAGTCCCATTTGGCTATAGTACACAACAGTCTCATTTGGCTATAGTACACAACAGTCTCATTTGGCTATAGTAAGTAAAGAAGGTGCTTAACGTCGACAGAAACCACGAGGCTTATTAGGGACGAGGAAAAGGAGTGAAGAGAGAGATTATATACCTAACGCTACACTGTCACCACCACAATGACTCCTGCATGAAGATCGGCAGCGATGAGAGCCAGTTTAACGTTTCATTAAAGAGAAAGGACAGCCGAAGCGGTGTCGAACCGCGGTCCCTCTGCAGGCTTACCGCTAGGCCAAACCGGCTCACATCATTTGGCTATTCCATGCGATCACGAAAGAATCTCCAATACAACCCTTCAGTATACAAATGCAGCCTCGCGACCCCTTGAAGATTAATTTATACTTGGTATGTTAATTACTCCCAGTCCAACGCAAAATTTACGCAGGCCCAGTTTGTACTGTGTTGTGTGACTTTAGGCCGATGGCCGGAACTGATGAACTGTAGATGAAAATAGTAAAGTCCTTTGAAGCCGTGAAAGTAAGATTCCTTGCCTGATACTGAATTCAAGATTCGAGATTACTGTATTATCTCATCAGAGAAATTAAAACGTGGCTGAACATTCACCACATCACAGTACACAATAACACATATTCTATATTTTAAAACTCAGAGAACAGTTATTGAAAATACTAAAGTTGCATAATAAACAAACTAGTAATTTACGTAATTTACACACAGACACAGACACACACACACACACACACACACACACACACACACACACACACACACACACACACTCACACACACACACACACACACACACACACACACACACACACACACACACACACACAAAACACACACACACACTGACTCACACACCACACACACTCACACACACACACACACACACACACACACACACACACACACACACACACACACACACACACACACACACACCGACTCCTCTCTAGTTCCAGTGTTAACTAAGATGAGATTGAAGGGGAGGAGGTGGGGTGGGGTGAGGTGGGGAGTTAGGGGTTAGGGGTGGTAGGGAGGTCGGGGAGCGAAATCCTGGCCGATGTGGGAACCAGAGATAGCGGAACATAATGATGACCCACCTTGGCTGACAGGCCTGCCGTCACCACCACCCTAGACACATGTGCACACGTGCCGCGAGACACGGATAGACAGCGTTGCACTATGACAGTCACAAATTCCAAGCACTGGTTTACGACATCCTTCCTTCAACCACTGCCGTATTTAGTTACGCCATAGGCTCCAGAAAACTGTCAGCTAACGAGCAGTTTTTTGTTGGTTGAGCACCAACATAAAACTGTAGTAACAGTAGTAAGTAAGTTTGTTACAAACAACTCAAATAAAACAAGGCGTGTCATTTACAGCCGCCAACAAAGTTTACACCGGCACAAATAAAACCACAACCGTTTGAATCGAGACGGAACTCTTTTTTTTACCCGGGGTGGATGCGCCTCATGTTTACGTGCGTGCTTAGGCGCTAGGTTGCTTCCACAGTCTTATTCTTCTTCAGGTGATGCTTAATGTCCTCGGTACCCGAACCTTTTTGAGGGCGCTGACCGCGTCGGTGGACAGCTGCGCGGAGATAAAGAGTGCCCCTTCAGTGGCGTAACTAAATCTGGCAGAGTTTGGAGGAAGGTGCCGGAAAGCGATGCTCGGAGTGTGTGACTGTCACTGTCGTTTGGGTTTGGTTAAGCCTGTCTTAAGCCCGTTCTTAACTGGGCGAATGTTAGTTCGCCGAACATACTTCGGACAGTTCGACGAACTATGATTCGTTTCTTAATTGAACTTTTAGTTCGCCGAACATGGTTCGGACAGTCCAAACTTTACTTCGTTCTCAACTGGCCGTAATGAGATGCAAGCTTCGGCCCGAACTTGCGGCAGACGCGCAGCAGACAGCATGATCGAAAATGTAGGCTAAAGTCATGTCAAGTCAATATACTTTAATCATCTCCGGTATTCAACTAACTACTATCTCATTCTGGGTCTCCGAGACAAGGCTGCGCTTCCCACAAGTCAACAAATAAACAAATTCCCTCCGAAGCGAGTGAAGAACCTAGCGACACCGTCATCCATTTTTATTTTTATTTTTCTTCATCCACAGGAGAGCTCTGCTCACAGCCAATCAGAGGCAATGATCGTCGAATAGGGCGAATGTTCCCAGAACATGTTAAGCGAAGCTTTTTGGACCCCGAATATAGTTTCGACAAATACTTCCAACTAGGTTCGCGAAGAAAAAAGTTGGCCCAATTAAGAACCAACTAGCTTCGCCGAATACTTCCAACTAGGTTCGCGAAGAAACATTCGCCCAATTAAGAACGGGCTTGACGCTGAGTTGTCCCTCCGAAGAGGTACTAGCGGGGACCGAGATCCCAGGTGGTGGGGCGGGGGGGGGGGGGGGGGGGGGGGGGGGGGGGGGGGGGGGGGGGGTGGGGTGAGGGGGTGAAAAGGAGGCTGCACTGACACTGACACTCCGAGCCCTGTCTGGTTCCTGGTAGCTCATAGGATAATGCATATCCGGCCTTGTCGACCCATCAGAATTTTACGACAGGCCCTCCAGCATGACTCCAAGCCTCGCTTTCCGGAACAAGCGCTTGGACCGAGTCCACCCCACTACGCACACCACTACCACGGTCAGAGCTCAGGAACTGTGTCAAAGTCGAGGTGGACGTCCTGGGCTCCCGTCCCTAATAAACCTACGGTTTCTGTGGACGTAAGGCAACACTTCAGCAATTACCACGGGCCACTACAGTGACTCCGGCAGTTTGAAGATTTTCAGCGATGAGCGCCGTTTCAATGAAATCAAAAATCAAGAATATGTATTCGTCCTCTGAAAACACTGACAGGAAATCGGAATTACGATCGACAGCAAAATAAGCGACAGAGACAAAATTACGAATAAAATGAATAGCCTGTGGGCATGTTTTATTGATTGCGAGGGACAAAGTCACAAGGCTGTCTTTTTCTTTATTTCATGTTGCTTACCGTCCACAGAGGCCACATACGGCTTATAAAGACCGGGGACAGGGGGTGGGGGGAGGTCGGGTATTCATGAATAGCTCGTCTCTTGCGCTCCGACCCGAAATGACCGAAGAGACCGTCAGCCACCGCCGGAACAATGACTGTTAAGGAGGCGGGGACTCCGCCAGTGCCAAGCAACTTGAGTACTCCGCAACTTGCTCTTTCAATAGCTGTGCGGAACAGTCACAAAGGCAGAGTCTGAACTGAAAAATCGGCTGTTGGAACCTGGAGCAAAAGATCGTCTAACTCACTGCGAGAGCTGAAAAACCGGCCGTTGGAACCAGGAGCAAAAGATCGTCTAACTCACTGCGAGAGCTGAAAAACCGGCCGTTGGAACCTGGAGCAAAAGATCGTCTAACTCACTGCGAGAGCTGAAAAACCGGCCGTTGGAACCAGGAGCAAAAGATCGTCTAACTCACTGCGAGAGCTGAAAAACCGGCCGTTGGAACCAGGAGCAAAAGATCGTCTAACTCACTGCGAGAGCTGAAAAAACGAGCTGTTGGAACCTGGAGCAAAATATCCTCAAACTCAAAGTAACCTGAAAGCAACCTGAAGCAAAAGATCGTGTAACTCACTGTGAGGGCTGAAAAACCGGCAATTGGAACCTGGAGCAAAAGATCGCGTAATTCACTGTGAGAGCCCAGCTCCACCTCGCTGTTTATATTAGACTGCTCCTGGGCTCTGAAGACAAAGTAAGTAAACATGGTGCTTAACGTCCACAGAAACCACAAGGCTTATTAGGGACGGGGAGAAGGGAGAAAGGGGGTATAGAGGTGGGGGAAGAGGGAGATTATATACTTTTCACTACACTGTCACCACCAGAATGACTCCTGCAGTACTGGAGATGGGCAGCGATGAGAGCCATTTTAATATTTCATTAATTGTGAGGGACAAAGTCACAAGACAGTGTCCACAGACCACAACCTTTTTGAAAAGAAAGGAGAGCCGAAGCGGTATCGAACCGGAGGTCCTTCTGCTTACCAGCCTTACCGCTAGGCCAAACCGGCTCACTAAGACAGAGTGCACAGACCACAGCTTTTGAAAAGAGGGGCATGTCGAAGCGGTATCGAACCGAGGTCCTGTTTAGTTTACCAGCTTTTCAGTAACGCCTTAACCGCTAGGCCAAACAGGATCACTACGACTGTCACAGCCACGCCGACGTTTCAGTGCATTTACTTATCCCGGCCTGGGACTGAGTGACAAACGGCCGGTTCAGACAAAGCTGTGTCTCGTAAACCACATCAACGGCTCAATAAAAAAAAATAAAAAAAAAATCAAGCGAAGAGGAAAATGATCGAGGCGATGAAGCAGAATCGAACTCGGATCCGTCTGCTCAGTGATCAGCGCCGATCGATTGCCTCGTTTAGCACTCGATCTGTACTGAGTCACTGACTGACATGAGAGCGTGCGTGTGTATGTGTGAGTGCGTGTGTGTGTGTGTGTGTGGTGTGTGTGTGTGTGTGTGTGTGTGTGTGTGTGTTGTGTGTGTGTGTGTGTGTTGGTGTGAGTGAACAGTGTCCATCGGAGTGTCATGTGTGTACTGTGTAGTGTAGTGTGTGTGTGTGTGTGTGTGTGTGTGTGTGTGTGTGTGTGTGTGGTGTGTGTGTGTGTGTGTGTGTGTGTGTGTGTGTGTTGTGTGTGTGTGTGTGTGTGTGTGTGTGTGTGTGTGTGTGTGTGTGTGTGTGTGTGTGTGTGTGTGTGTGTGTGTGTGTGTGTGTGTGTGTGTGTGTGTGTGTGTGTGTGTTGTGTGTGTGTGTGTGTGTGGTGTGTGTGTGTGTGTGTGTGTGTGTGTGTGTGTGTGTGTGTGTGTGTGTGTGTGTGTGTGTGTGTGGTGTGTGTGTGTGTGTGTGTGTGTGTGTGTGTTGACAAAGTGTGTTTCAGAAAGTCCATGTTTTTGTGCCGCGATTAAATTAAATTAAAATAAAAAAGGAAGAAAGAAGGAATTTTGTGCCGCGACCGCGTGTGTGCTCCCGTCACAGTGTGTGTGTGTGTATGTGTGTGTGTGTGTGTGTGTGGACCTGTCGAGTGTGTGACGGCCGCAAAGATTTTTCCCTACGGTGGAAAAAGTCTTTTTGGTGACCATGCGTGCGTGATGTGCGTGTGTGTGCTATTTGGTTTGGGCAGTTCTTTTTTGTTTGTTTTGTATGCCACGTGACTTCAGTTTACGACTGTCAGTAGGCTATTCACGTGCCTTTGCTCAGCTGTCACCGAAAACTAAACCGTTTGGGCAGCGATGACAGTCGAGTCAGTGGCTGGAAACAAAAGCGGGTCAACTGGAACAACTGACCTAGCACGACACCAAAATAGCCTGAGGTGATTATTCCGCCCGGCCACAACACAACTTTGCAACGATGTTGACGGTCCAAAATAACTTGACTGCCATTTCTCTTTCACTGGCAGTCGACTGGCACAATTCCGGCCGCCAGACTGAGCTGCACAAGCTGCCAAACCCGCCCGGCCGACTCCGGCAGCAGTTTTGTCCCAGCAAAACTGACATGGTAAACTAATGCGGCGCCGCCGTATTTAACCCCTTCACTGCCCCAGCCTGTAAAATCAAGTTTCCGAGCTGACAGATGCATGGACACCACTCAAAAACAGTATATTTTCCGGTCTTATAACACATCTACTTTCAGTGCTAAGCGTTTTGATGAAAATCATTTCACATACCAGCGCGAAAAAAGAAAACAAAAAGGCTTAAGGGTTTCAAATTTCGCACTTTTATTGGTCGTTTTTAAATGACATCATGGCAGTGAAGGGGTTAATGGTGGCAGCTGAATTGAAACCGGTCACTCTGTTAACGCCGCAGCGACACTGAATTTGACTTTACTGGATGAAAAGCTCCGGCTTCTTCTCAGTTCTTCTTTCATGGTGCTTTACGTCCACAGAAACCACAAGGCTTATCGTACGGAAGGGCGAAGGTGGGGGATGAGGGAGATTATATACCTATCACTACACTGTCACCACCAGAACGACTCCTCAGCGCATTAAGATGGGCAGCGATGAGAGATATTTTAATGCTTCATGATTAATCATTGTGGGGGACAAAGTCAGTCACAAGACTGTGTCCACCAACCACAACCTTTTTGAAGAGAAGGCCAGAACCGAAGCGGAATCGAGCCGAGGCCCTTCTGCTTACCAGCCTAACGCCTTACCGCCGGGCCTAACCGGTTTACAGGCTGCTGCGATCGTCTTCTTCTACCTTATACCGGCTGGGCTGACATAGTGGAACGTTGGTGGCCCAACTGATGAGACCAAATTCGTTTGTATGCATTTCAGTGCTTCTGGTCCTGCTGTGACTTGTCTACACTCCCTCTCGTACATTACACTCTTCTTCTGACACCCGCATACTGAAGATCCAACAATACAAACGCACAGCTCATGGCTTTCGTACTTTCTTTTACTTTCGATCCCTCATTTGGAATTCGCTCTCACTGTCAAGACCTTAGACACTGCTTCAACCCTGTCATCTTTTAAAACCAAACTGAAAACTGTCCTCTTCTCGCAGTACTTCCTCCCCAGCTAATATCATTACCCAGTTTTCGCTACAGTCATCGTGTTGAGTGCCCTTGAGAAGTCCTGGAGGGGACCGGTACCCTAGTCTATTTAGACCAGTCAGTGGGACTGATACCGTAAGAAGCGTCGTTCTGGATTGTCACGGGATGGGTCTTTGACCGTTATTATCAATGATGACAAAATTGCTGGCTTTCGCCAGGCCTAAGCCCGACCTTAGCTGTCAGTTGGCCGGCAGTGCCGCCCCGGAAGTCATTCGAGTCATGATTTGGTTTGCCCCATGGACCTGTTGGCCTATATATATATATATGTCCACGGTTTGCCTAAACCACAGAGCTCAGAAGCTGTGTGAGAATCGAGGTGGCCGTCCTGGGCTGTCCGTCCTAACGAGCCTTCTGGTTTCCGTGGACGTAAAGCTATACTGAACCATGCTTCGGCACTGGTCTCAGCTTGTTCCTAATATGTCAACTGACATCTGAGGACATTAAGCAACACTACCTACCTACCTACCCAAACTACAGAGCTCAGGAGCTGTGTGAAAGTCGAGGTGGCCGTCCTAGGCTCCCGTCTCTAAAAAGCTTAAGGTTTCTGTGGACGTAAAGCAACACTCAACCAACCAACCAACCAACCAACCCAAACTATGATGAGGCGGCGTTTTGGCCTGGGCGGGGGAAGTGTCAGTTTTACAGGAATCAGTGTCGGCGGCAGAACTGTGATTCGATCAGTTAAAAGTCGAAACTCGGCACGGTAGATTACACTGAAGGAAACAACATAAACCTAACCCTACGGTTCTCTTCGGTGGGGTCGTCTCCGAGCCGGTTGAAGATTACTATACCTATCGCTACACTGTCACCACCAGAATGACTCCTGCATTAAGATGGGGAGCGATAAAAAGATTACTATACCTATCGCTACACTGTCACCACCAGAATGACTCCTGCGTTATGGGCAGCGATAAAAAGATTACTATACCAATCGCTACACTGTCACCACCAGAATGACTCCTGCATTAAGATGGGGAGCGATAAAAGGATTACTATACCTATCAGTCGCTACACTGTCACCACCAGAATGACTCCTGCGTTAAGATGGGCAGCGATAAAAAGATTACTATACCAATCGCTACACTGTCACCACCAGAATGACTCCTGCATTAAGATGGGCAGCGATAAGAGCCATTTTAATGTTTCATTAACTGTGAGGGACAAAGTCACAAACAAGACAGTGTCCGACCACAGACCACAACTTTTCCGAAGAGAAACTGACGGAGAGCCGAAGCGGATTCGAACCGAGGTCTGCTTACCAGCTTACCAGCCTAAAGCCTTACTGTTAGGCCAAACCGGCTGGCTCATGACTCGGCCCCACACCTAACAGCACAAATAATTTCGCGATGCGAGGCCCACACAAAGTCTCAGCCTCTTAGTGACTGCTGTTAGACTAATGCAAAACTGCGCAATAGACTGCATGAGAACGCCCACTCGCGGGCCGTCACGCGATCACTGAGCCGGCCGCTACTGACTTTTCTGTCGAAAATTTCAGCCTAGTCGCTACGGCCGGGGCGCTCTTTAAGACATTAAAGCAATTGCGTTTCATTGCGACAGATCAGTTCCACAGCGGATGCATCGTGGGCGGCAACTGAGGTCCTCAGTATCCGGCGTAGTCGAGGTCAGGTTCAGAGCTGATTTACGTCCACAAAGACCATATAGTTAAAGGTATGTTAGGGACAGGGAGCGCCCAGGACGTCCGCCTCGACTTTCACACAGCTCCTGAGCTCTGTTATTGGGGAGTTCGAGTTCAATGTTGCTTTATGTCCACAGAGACCGTAAAGTCTATTAGGGTCGGGGAGCCCAGGACGTCCACCTCGATCTTCACAGTCCCCCCCCCCCCCCCCCTTAGTTTTAAGAGTTTGTTACAGCTTGTCCCTAATATGTGAACCCGACATCCGAGGACATGAAGCTCAACATCATCAGTTCACTTATGACCGCTCGCTTTTACCTACTGAGATAGCTCCGCCCACTTAGGCAAGCAGAACCACCGGTGACAACGGCAAAACCTGTCACAGTGTTCACCCAGCGTGACACTTCGCCGAAACTGCACACCGAGACCCAAAGTGCTTGACCCACACACCGAGCATCGCTTTCCGGCATCTTCCTTGGAGGAAGGATGTGGTAAACCAGTTCTTGGAGTTTGTGCTTGATCGTGATCCTGGAAAATTGCACTACGGGTACGTCAGTGCTTTGTTTACAATGGTGCTTCGGTGCCGGACAGCTCAGCTGGTCGAGGGCTGTACGCAGGCGTTGACAGGCTCAGTAAACCGGCCGCTCGTCTGTCTGTCTGTCAATCTACACTGAGAGAGTGGCGTTTCAGCGCCGGTCCGGCAGTAAACATCGCGTGGCCTGGCTAGCTACTCGTTTGTTGTAATAGCGGTGCCGACTAAGCAAAGAAACTAAACGCCGAAACTATGACATTGTACGTGTCACGTCGACGACAGTAGCGCGAGCCTCGTATGGATGAGCAAAGTTAAACTGATACCCCGTGTCAGTGAGTCGACCCGTCACTGACTGAAGCGCCTTTTTTCTTTTTCTTCTTTATATATATATATATATATATATATATATATATTTTTTAGATGTTGCTCATAAACTGCCTTTCTTCACGCCTCGCATACAAAAATGAAGTCAGTTTTACTTCTTTTTTGTTTTTTTGTTTCTTTCTTCGTTAGATCATCATCTTTTGCCCAGATATAACCGCAATGGTTGACTGGGCGTAAAACACCAAGTTACTTACTAGATCATCTTCTGTTACTGTATAGTCTGCGCCACTAGTTAGCCCCTTTCGGCAGGCCTTTGAAATTACATTTTCAACCCATGCAACTTGTTTTCTGTTTCTCGCTGAGACTGATTGTTCACTGACTATGGCGATATCTTTAATCATGCACTTGCTGCTGACAGTGTGTGTGCTTGTGTTCTGATGCAACTCATATAAACACATAAATAAGCCTCGCAAAAAGGTATACAACACTGATTTAATAGAGGTAGGGTGGCATTGCTCCCTCCGTCTCCACTGTCGTTTTCAGCCTGTTATTTTCATAATAAAATTGCATTTATTTGGACCTAAGCTAAAGGTAAAGGTCAAATAACACTTGTCAGCTACTGCTTAAGGGCGTTCGATACTGTACACATCTTGTCCTGCAGACTAGTACTGTGTTCAATTTCGAGAATATATCTAAATTCAGATAGGTGCATAATAATTTCTAAGTAGGACACTCAATTGACTAGATAAATCTATTGTTTTATAATGAAATCCATACAGATCGAATGGTATAGTGATGTTATTCGTTTTGTTATCTGTAATTCACTCTCATTACCGTTCTCTGGAGCCTATTTTGAATTATTTTGCGATATTAAATCATTACGTATCAAAACGAAGTACATGATTGTACTCAGTTGGTCAAGATGGATGCTGGCATGGAAAGAATGCGCATGTTTCCCCCAAAATAAACTATGCACATATATGTGTGTGTGTGTGTGTATGCATGCATGACTTCACGATTAGGGATGGGAAGCAAGAGGTAGTGTCCTGTGCTGCTTGTTTATTACAATGCATGCATGCATGCTTGTTGCACACGGTCAGTAATGTTTGAACTCGTGTTGATGTGTACATTATATGTTAGCTGTTTTGTTAAATTAGCAACTCTCTATCACCATGTACTCTATATGTCTTGTATTTGTTTAATCAGTGCATTGATCAGTGCTTTGAGCCTCAGGGTTTGTGTGTGCACATATGCGTTTTGCACACAGTCAGTAATGTTTGAACCTGTGTTGACATACATTATGTTAGCCATTTGTTAAATTGGAAAGGCTCTGTCACCATGTACTCTGTATGTGTTGTATTGGTTTATTCGGAGCACTGATCAGCGCTTTTGATCTGCAGGGTTTGTGTCTGCATGCGCGCGCTTGTGTGTGTGGGCATGTGTGCATTTTGCACACAGTCAGTAATGTTTGAACCCGTGTTGATGTGTACATTATGTTAGCTGTTTGTTAAATTGGAAAGTCTCTATCACCATCTACTCTGTACGTGTAGTATTTGTTTATTCGGTTCACTGATCACGCTTTGAGCTGCAGGGCTTCACTAATTGCTATTATTACAGTTTTCTGTGAACACATATTACACCATTACACCCACATAACGTGAAAGCATCTTATACTCGCACGGGGAGAGGCGTAGATTAGGTATTATGTTCTAACTGGATGCTGGCAAAATGGTCACAATAATTATGGTGTGTGTGTGTTACTCTGGGTAAGAGGGTCAATGGAGCAGGATGGAGAGAGAGAGAGAGAGAGAGAGAGAGAGAGAGAGAGAGAGAGAGAGAGAGAGAGAGAGAGAAAGAGAGAGGCACACACACAAAGGGACAGAGATTGTTGGCTGGTGGGACAGGCCTTGGGGTGAAACACAGAGAGAGTGAGAGTGAGAGCAAAATAAGCACATGTAAAACGGAAAACACTTTAATCAAGACACAAATCCAACCCTTCAATTTTTTTCCTTCTTAAAAAAAAAAAACATACTGCAAGAGTAATAAGAATGTAACATTTTCATTATAACAAATCCCCCCCGAAGGAGCCGTCTTTATTATATATACTGACTTAGTCCCTTTACAAATCTTTGATGCCGTTTCCAAAAGATTACTGCTAAAAGTTGAAGGGCTGTACACAAACAAACCAGAAAACAGAAAGATACATGGACTGTTACATAACAGGTTACACCACTTCACCATCTGGTCGAGTTCAAAAGTGAAACATTTTAATAGTCAACGGTAAAACAAACTGTTGTATTTCAATATAACAACTAGTTTCCAGCCAAACGAGAAAAAGCCTCGCAGGTTGGAGCATTGAAAAAGGAAAGACTTTGGCAAAATGTTTCACAAATACTTGCTAAAATATAAAATACCAAGTTAATATGAAAACATATTAACTTGCAATTTGACATTTTTTTTTGTTTTGTTATTTTATTCTTTTCAGGTATTTTTTTTTTTAACACATATATATGGACAACACCAATGAGAATGCTCAATTTAAAAATGGCCAATGATTACATTATTCAAATGCCCTAAAGTGATATGATAATGAAGTAAATGTGAAAAACAATTTCGCACGTACATTTAATTTAATGCACATATCACGCCACAAGTTCTTTCCCTTTTCAACCTGGCTCAACAAAAATAGAAAAAAGAAAAGAAAAATTATTATTAGAAGCAGACTCTGCCAACCTTGCCTGAATCATCAATAACTTAAAGTGTCAACATTTTTCATGGTAGCGCCACCATTTAATCTCAAAGCTGCCCGAAACACTCTGATGAAGAGCAATAATCAGCTGCAAGAACATAATGAACTAAACACTTTGATACATTCTACACTGTTGAATGGAGCTATTGTTTTTAATTTTAGTCCATTTTGCCAAATGGTTCAATTTTTCATCATGTACTTACATCACACCACCTTTAAGAATAGAACCATTTTTGAGAAATGGCACCCTCCAAACATTTTGTAATACTTCCAACCTAGAATGAGGGGCCCATTTCTGGAGGTGCTACTGCACAAAGATGAAAAGTTAATCAGAGAAACTTAGAACTGACCTCTTTGTCTGACTGTAAAAAGCAGATTGTATTTTATTTATTTTCAGTTCTTCATGATGGAGAAACATTCATGTTTGGGCTAGGGCTCTGTTGGGCAGCCCAAAAAAATTCATCAATAAAATTCTAAACAAACATGAAATGGAACAAGAAGAGCACTAACACTCAGATGATTCGCATTCAAGTGCAAAACCAAAAATAATTATCTCCCTTAAATTTATGCTAGTCACACAAAGTATACTGTGCACGATTCTTCCAATGTAACAACCATAACCCCTTAAACTACATCAGACCAAAGCTGAAAAAATGCAATTTGCAGTTTAGGTTTCTGACGCACCCACGACGCCCTTAAAACAAGATCAAAGTCATCAATATGGTATTTATCAGGTCAAAAAGCCAAGTTAATTTTTTTGACAAATCAGGAAACAAAACAAAAAAATGTACCTTTCATTTAGATTAAAATAGCTGATTTGTCTGCTCATGAAAAATGTTGACAGTTACTCAGTTAGTGATGAGTCTCACATTACTGTTTCCACATACAATGCAGTCTTTGCGATTAATTCATGATGTACATGAGCATAACTTCCTAAGGGAAGAGACAAAACAGAAAGGAACATGGTAGTATCATTCTCAGACCACACATGTTTACAGTTTACACAGATAGTCTGCAATCATAATATCAAAATACATGCCAACAATGGATAGTCTGTAATCATGACAATATACACTGACATAGAGACGAGTCAGCAGTCATGACACATCAACACTGGATAGTCCACGATCATGACAGATGCCAACTCCGATCACCAACACAACTGCATATTGTTGCGTGTTTTTACCTCCAGCAGTCAAATGTTATACAATATAACAACCTGACAATTAGCAGAGCACATGTATGCATCTGTTCTTGTCCAGTCAGTTACAGATGACATTTTGTCTGTCTCTACTGCCTAAGCTGTTAGCTACCTGATAATTAATGCCCTGTCAAAGAAAAGGTCATATTAGGCCAGAAGAAAATTTGTGAAATCACAAGTATTGCCAACAGGTCCCATCCACAGCTCATGACACACTTCACTTCTGAAAAGTTTCCAAAGGATTGGAAAAACATGAAGTTGAATAAACAAGAAACTAAAGGTGGATATTATAAAGGCCTACTTCCTGGCAACAGGTAAAGCATGTAAAGCTACCTTCTGACCAACTTCAGGTAAGAGATGGAGCCTTTGCTAGTCCTTGATTCTCATCAAAGGCAACCTTAATTTCTGTTTCCTCAGTACCCTAGTACCATGGTGCCACCACTGCAGCAATGTGTGGGACTGCAACAATGAAAAACTGAAGTTACCCACTTGTAACTGTATTATTTTCTGCTTTGAATTTGACAATGTGATGACTTGGCAAACAAAAAACAAACAAAAAGTACCAGTACATGGATTCACTGTGCCGACTTGTATACATGCAAATAATGTAACATCATGTTAAACTTTTTCTCTAAGTAGAGTAAGTAAAGTTTACAATATTTGTATCCTAAAGCATGACATCACAGAAGTATTATTTTGAATACAAAGTACATGTAGAATCTCAATCCAGATCAGTCCAAAATCTCCATCAGATTTTAATTAACAGTGTAGAAGCATGCCTTTACATTGCTTCCCCCCCCCCCCCCACCAAAAAAAAGAAGAAGAAAAACAAAGACAGCAGAGGGCAAAAGCACAAAATAAGATGAACCTACCAGCTTTTTGATTAAAAAAAATTTAAATTAAAGAAAAGGAAATATTATAGAAGCTGTCAAAGCAAATCCTTGTCATTTAGACATATTGTCAAAGTGGGCAAACCTGGAGTGAAATCTGAAAGGAAATAGGTGAAACAGTTTGAAACTGTCATGTTTCAAAGAATTAAGAAACCTGTTGCGCAGTACATTTCATACAATGTCAGTGACTTGCGACATCAAGAACAGACTTTTTAATCTTTCTTTCTACAACTTTTGATTGCAGACATATAAATTCACAGTTGTATACAATGTTACAAGACTAGCCTGCATACAACTTCTCTTGTTCTTCTTATACTACCACTTTCAATAGTATTAACAGCACTGAAAAAAGAAAAGAAAAAAGACATAAGGAAGTTTCACTTTGCAGTTTGACAGGATTTAAGTAAAGCATTGAAGTAAAGCAATCTTACAATAAAACCAGCTGAGTAGCAACGTTTCATTAAACCACCTCCAATACCATTGTTTCTGCTTGATATGCTGGTTTTTATCAAGTATAATGACAGTGAAATAAACTTACATTTTCCAGTACTTCGTTTACAAAAATAAAGGCAACATAAGAAAATTAAAAAGCAAACTGTAAAATAAACATAAAGCAAGAAAAAGAAAAAGAAGCATACTTCCTCACCATGCACACATCATCAGTGTCAGTTTGCGGCTCAAGTGCCACCCCCAACATCAGTCATCATTTACACGTTTTTTCCCACCAGCAACTCCACGATCATTTGCAGATACACAATATGCATGTGAGGTGATCGTAGTTGAATTATGAACGATGAACAAAACGGATGCTGGTCACAGTAATCTACTTCCGAGTCCCCCTCCCCTTAAAAAAAAAAAAATATATATATTTTAAAAAAAATAAAAAAAAAGGGGGGGGGGGGGGGGGGGGGGGGGCGGCAAAGAAAAAAGTCGGTCAAGAGCTGCACAGATTTGGAAGTCCTGTGCGGGCCATGAGAGTTGCTGCCCCTATTGTCATAATGGACTCTCCCAGTCGCCGAGTGTCGTTTGTAAACACACGCATGATGCACCGCGCGCGCTGAGAAGCGTCGTCTGCTAAGGACACAATCCATAGTCATTTATGCAGAAATCACTAAAGTCGTGGCTTTGCACATACTAAAAACACAGTTGCATCATACCATTAATGTTATTCAATCAAATGGCCGGCTCAAATGTGCGTGCTTACCTTCGCGAGAGAGAGAGAGAGAGAGAGAGAGAGAGAGAGAGAGAGAGAGAGAGAAAGCTATTGGAGATCTTTCCAATTTTGTTTAGAAGACTGGTTAAATTGCTGCGAAACACAAGTAACTCTCCCCCATCGGAAAGTAAATCTAACACACGTCAGCATCGCCGTTATGCACATTATTCACGTCCACTTCACCAAACTCCTCGTTACTGCTGCCCAGTGAGTTGGCATCGGAACTTTCCTCTCTAGTGACGTTCACCACTTTCACTTCTACTGCTGATCGCTGCCGCTTCTCGCGCCTCAGAGCTCGCTCCATCGTTTCAACTTTCATTTCTAAAATTGCAGCCGTTCGAATCAGATCGTCTCTGCTCATACAATACAGTCGATCTTGGTTGACGTTCTCGTAGGCTGCGACGAATTCTCGGTCGTACCGATCCCCATCTGAACGGGGGGTGGCAACGGCAGAGGTGAGGGGGGAGTCCTGGAACTCCATGGCAACTGCAGGACATGCATCCCCTTGCTGTTTGCCCAGTGGCATCTTCGGGGGTTCGTCTGCAAAATACTCGGATCTGGGCGTTGGGGGGACTGGCGACGGCTCATTACTGAGATCCGGACTGACCTTACTCTTGATGTGGTCATCTATCAGAAACTGTGTAGTGTTGTACGGTGCCGCTGGGTGTCCGGATGCGAACAGGTCTTCTCGCTTCAGAGACGCTCGCGCTTTGTCTTTGTCGTCCAAGATTTTCCTCTCCCCCGAAGATAGGTTGTACGGACGGTACTTTCGGTGATGGCGTTTGCCTCCCTTTAGACGCCGCTGGCGCCTGCGTTTCGGCTGCTTATGGTCATCGTCGCTTCCATTGCGATGCCCGTTGTCTCCATCACCGTCTGAAAAACTTCCGCTCAACTCATCCGAATCGCCTTCTTTTGATCGGTCCAACTCCTCATCGCCTTCTTTCGATTTGTCAAGTTCCTCGAGGGAGTTCTGGATCACGTCAGCTAAAGGATGATCTTCAGCCATTGAATAAACCGCTGTCATAAAGTCTCGTGTCAAAATAGGTCAAAAAGTCGTCGTGGTTGTAGCAGGCCAGAGAGAGATAGAACAGCAGTCTTAGCATATTACGTTGAAACGTTTACTCGTCAGCTGCTCTGGGCCAACTGGCGAACACTCTTCGTTCTCAACAGTTTCTTTCTGCCGGGCATGTGTGTTACTATATTCGTCCGCTATGAAAAGTAGATCCTCCACGGCAATCCGTTCTTATTTCTTCTTATAAATTCAAATTAATGCTTATTTACTGCAACTTATTTTGTTATGCTTTATATTTTTCCACTTGAAAATGTGATGCAGGTTACTAGAGAAGGGTCGATGAAGAATGATCGGGAAAATATTTTGACAACACGTCGAGGAGGAATATGCTTCAAGGGAGATAATCGTGGACTGTACGTCAGCAATGGTGGTCATATCATTACTGTGTGAAAAAAAGGTGGATAAATCGTGGTTACTGTGGATAACCCTTTGGATTTTACTTCATGGCTGCGTCTCTGGATGAAGGTTTATTAAAAGATCTTACAGAGAAAAACAGAGTGAAGTGTGAATCCTCAACGAGGTTATCATTCAGCGGTGCCACGTTGGTGATGATGTCCGCCATTTGCAATTCACACACCAGACGCATGAACAACCAAACCTGCACAGCACACACAAAGAATGATTTTTAATATAAATTAGCATATTGATAGTCTACGTTCGTTTACTTTGTGTTACAGTACGTTTGAAATGTTGGCTTATATTAGTATTATTGAATCCCTCTCATTTTCTGGTTTGCTGGCCAGTCCCAACATGTCCGCAACACCTTTCTTCGCTAGACCGCCGAAGCTAACCATAGCTCGAGCAAACGGGCGCGCTGATTTAGGGTTACAGTACATAGTACGTAAAACCAATCGTGTATGGTACACTTTTGGTGACGACACTTTTCGAAGTTTAATCCTCGTGTTAACATTCAGTGACCTTGCTTGAGTGATCAATGTTGCTCGTTCTACCTCAGGCCTACCTGGCACACCGTATTAGTTGCTACATTATCAGTGTGTGTGTTTGATTGGAAACGCACCCAAAGTTGTGGAATACAGCATAAAATCTGCTCGGGCTAGCGTACATAGATGAATTTAGTGTCAATAAATGATAGTCCACATAAGAAATATTACTGTAGTTAGATTTTGGGTTCAACGGCTAGGCGTTCGAAGCAGACGTCGGGGTCGGTGTTTCACTCGAGGTTAAAACAGAACACCACCTCATTTGGAACGTTTGTTTTGTTGTTCAGTGCAAGTAAAGCTCTCGTTAGCATTTAAACCGTATGTGCAGCAAACGCAAACGTCAGTTCATGCTATTAATTTAAACTTGAGAAAAAGACACTATGGATTGACTGCCATTTGTAAATTGTCTCCCTTTCACTGTACAGGCCACTGCGACTGAGAAGCGACAGCTGTGGCTGTACAGACTTGCATGTATACACATTGTATAATTGACAAAGGCAACAACATCGAAAAAGCTGCTCTCTGAAAAATAAACATCTGTTGATATTGCCAGACAGTAGTTCATCTGCCATCAAGTAATTAAGAGGATGACAGTCTAGAGAGAGTTTTTCCTAAAAAAGTAAAACTTAAGAACAGCACTGAATAAGATTGAGAATTAAATTCAGAGGTAGGGTCTACTTTTAGACTAGAGTACACAGTTTGTCATTTGGCTAAATAAGGGACATTAATCTCAGAAGTAGATTATACACTAATAGTAATACAGTACGCAAAACAGATTGTCGTTCACATTTTCCATCCCACTTTCTAGCAGTCCACACTTTTATTCCTGTTGTGTACCTGAACAAGGGTAACATTAAACATACTAGTTAACAAGCTAGTGGGCATTTATAATTTTTTAAATCCCTGCACTTCCCTTCATACTGCATATATATTGATATGATAATGCAGGATTAAACTCTAAAGCTAAAAGCTTTCGAGCCTGGTCATTGCCAGCAAAAAGCTATTCTGCTTTGCCAGATCCACTTGTTTTTAAAAACAGAATAAAAGTCACTGACACTGTAACTAGTATAAGGGTGGGGGGAAAAAATTGTGCAAAGACTACAGCTTTAATTAGGCAAAAAAAATTATGCAAGCTTTATTAATAATAACAAATCTGGAGGACTAATGATAATATGTATGAAAGGAATCTGAAAGGATATTTATAGCCTTCTTAAATTTAGAATATATATATATATATATATATATATATATATATATATATATATAATGTGTTTTTTTACAAGGATATATATATATAAATCATATTGTGTGACCGGTTGATTTTGTATTTTTAAACTGAGTTGTGAACAAGAAAAAAACTAAAACAATGATGACTGCCAGCATTCTGAAACAAGATCAAAACACAAAAGAGGTTAAAATTTATAAAAAGCACATCATTTTTTAATCAGACAGTACAAAATGAGTGCAAAGAACTTTTCCCAGCTGCAAGTACAAACAGGTAATAGTATTAAAATACAAACGAAGGATCAGATCTGACTAGTACAGTAGTACTAGTAGTGTTGTAGTGCTTGTACAAGATCTGTAGGTTGCTACAGCAACGAATGTTCCATAACAAACTTCTGCAGCAAATTAAATATAAACATAGGGATGGAATTATTTGCTGATTAAGAACAGTATCTATATATATATATATAATTGCTACTATACTAGTATTCTATTGCATGAGTGATGAAACCTGAAAATACAATGGAAAGGTGTGAACATTATGTAAGTTTGTAACACTATTTGTTGTTGTTGAAATGTAAACACATCATCATCTATTCATATTGTATAATTTATATATTGTAATATTTTTGTATGTTGAAGAAATTGTTAGAATAATGTTGGACATGAATGTGGGCACTGCTAGGTTAACTGCTTTATCACTAGTTGAACTTTTGAAGTTATGAGTTTGTAATAGTTTGATGCTGGTATGAAAGGAAAATTGAATGGAAAATTGGAAGAGGTACGTGTCTAAACTAATATATTTTATTACTAGTTGTACCAGCTGTTATTTTGTATTTGTTTGACCAGTTTGAAGCAGCAGAGAGAGAGTGAGTGTGCATGTGTAAGTTCTCGCGCATGTGTGCATGTGTTCTTGACAGGGAGGGGAACAGGGTGCTGGCTAGTAGATCTCTAGTAGTAAGTACTACAGGAATTGTCTGACTGGTTTCCATGAACCACTTTTGCCACTTTGTAGATCTGTGTCACACTGGCTTGAAAAATGTCTAGTGCGATCACCGAGTCTGTCTGTGTGTGTTGCCTGGGTTTGTCCAGAAGATATCTTGTGAATTGCTCTTTTGTAACCAGACGTAGTATGGTGGTGCATCATTGTAGTGTGGAATGTCATGCAAAAACATTGGATGCTGTATATATCTATAGTCAAAATAAATATGACTGTTTCTACTACTAAAGTGCTACATCTTCAGAAGTACTAATGATTCTTTAGCAACTAAACTTAATTTTATGGTAGATTACCATAAGCCAATGTCCAGTGGAAATATTGGATTGCTGTGTTTAAGGTCAAGGTCACAGCAATGATCGTAATTTGAGCTGTTTGTCCAGATGATAGATTTATAGCTCTGTCGTATCTGTACTGTGACTGTCTTCAACTTTACACACCCTCTCATGCTCTCCACTCTGCTTCTGGTACTCTCAACCTCCAGATACCTCGTGCGAGACTTTCCACTGTTGGTTCCTGCACTTTTTTGTCTTTGGCCCCTCAATATGGAATGACCTTCCGCTTTCTTCCTGCAGAAACCCTTTCTGGACTCCTTTAAGTCAAACCTCAAGGTATTTCTTAGCTGAGTTGCTTAAAGTTTACGAACCAACCCGCCAGCTGCACTCTTCTTCCAATAGACTGATACTTCCATTCCTTGTCTTCCATTGTGCGCACACACTTGCTTGGTCAGAAATCTTTTTCTAATGCTGCTCCATGTGTCTGGAACAGTCTGCCTTGCAAAGTTGGGTCATCAAACACACTTGAATCTGTCAGATCATCATTGAAATCTCACCTCTTCAAGCTGTTCTATTGACTGTATGCGTATGTGTTTATGTGAGTTTGATTTGACTGTGTTTTGGTTCTTTGCTTTGTATTGGGCTACGTGCTCCACTTTAGAGGAACAGCACATAAAAGTACATGATTTCTTTTTCCAAAATAATAGACATGCATGTTTCCCGCTTCTCGCTGCTACCTTCCTCCACCTCAAGTCTCTGTTGTTTGTTTAACTTTAAGTTATGTGTGCATACAGTAAGTTTTATGTAGTCAGCATACTCATGTGGATGAGTGCCCCTGTGTGTGTGTGTGTGTGTGTGTGTGTGTGTGTGTGTGTGTGTGTGTGTGTGTGTGTGTGTGTGTGAATCTTATATTTTTTGTACCACTGCCACTGATACTGTGATAGTGTTATTATAAATTTATAGCTTTGTAACCAAACTAGGAGTGTGGATACACTATTGAAGTACAGTAATAAACAGACCTACTGTGAACATATATCATACTGATAATAACACGTAACAGTGACTTACAATACGTAGGCACTTAAACAAGGGGGAGGGGGGGACGATTTTGCCGTACAAGGTGAATTAACACACACAAAAAGTAAGTCTGAAATAACTTGGACAGGTCATTGTATCAGGTCAAAATCTTAAGGTTTAGATCCTTAACATTGTTTTACTTGAACTTCTTGTCTATCTTCTTCTTTACTTCCTTCTTCCTTTATTATTTTCTATCTCTCTTCTACACCAGATGAAGACCATGGGTCGAAAGTGCTTGTGTTTTTAATTGTTCTTTATGTGTAGCGTATAGGTGAGTACATTTCTCTAGAGCTGTTCTATTGTGTTCTCAAAAGATGTGAATCAGACTGACACTACTAGAACTACCAAAACCATAAGTCTCTAGGTGAAAATATTCATGTTACTTTGCTAGGGTATAACTATAATACTTGCTCTAGGGGTAGGAGAGGGTTGTTTCCTGAAGAAGTATTTGAACCAGGAATCTCTTGGTACAGAGTCAGTCCATTGTTTTACTACCTTGAACTAAGGTCAGGGTCACAAGAGATAAAATATTAAGATACTATGGCCATCATGTGATCAGTGCAAAATTAGCATTAGGTCTGGCATACTTTATACTTTTGTTGTCTGTTATGCGTTGTAGGTTTTTAAGCCTTTTACCTGCTAAGTCATGTGGTTTGATGACATGTACTTTTCCCTGATATGATATTCATGAAAGGTCTTTACCTCCTTATCTTTCTTTATCTCTTTGCACTAATGAACCGTCTTGCTCTCTCCAGTCTTCTAATGAAAAGCTGCTCAAAATTCCAAAGCGAAAACTCGGCTCATTCAGACAACGTTCTTTCAGTTTCATGGCACCATCTCTCTGGAACTCCCTGCCGGCCACTGTAAGAAATGTACCAACATTATCCCAGTTCAGATCTCACTTATAAACCTTGTTTGCCGAAGTAGAATCTAGTACTTTGTCTGAAAAAAGGTGTGTCTGTGTGTGGCTGTTGAATGTAGATGGATGCACGTGATAGGGATGGGGTGGGAGGAGGGAAAGAGCATGCGAGATCTAGGAAAGAGTATTGATTATTTATAAATTTTTGTATCTGAGTGGACAAGTGGAGATCGATGTGCGCATGTCACTGTGTGTGTGTGCGTGTGCATGTGTGCATGCGTGTGTGTTTGTGTGTGTGTGTGTGTATGTCACTTTGTGTGTGTGTGTGTGTAACATGGTTATTGTTTGATAGGCGATAATGGTAGACTACAATATTTAAGATTCTGTTTGTTTGAAATGTATGTTCATATTGTTTTTGTCATAAGATGTTTGTACAGCGCAGTGAGTTTAACTCTGCTTAGGGAACAGCGCTTTATAAGAATGATTTATTAATATTATTATGGTTGACATCACCGTCCATATCCATTAGTGATATCAGTATCTCATTAACCCCCCACCCCCAAGCCCACCCCACACCCCACTCCTTGGAATGATGGTGGGAGGAGGTTTTGGAAATTACTTAGCTTGTCCATCTCTCCGTCTTTGTGTGTGTGTGTTGGGGGGGGGTCCAGGTGGAAACATCTGAACAACATTTAAAACCTTTTCCAAAAATAAAAATAAAATTGAATGGCTTAAAAAAAAATGCAACCAAATTTGAATGGTGCACCATCATCTCAAGTAAAATTAAAATTTGGATTGCTACAACTTTAAACAATCTTTAAAATCTTCTAAACCAAATTTGAATGACTCAAAAACAAAATTGCAACCAAATTTGAATGCTGCACCATCATGTCAAGTAAAAATAAATAAATTGGAATGCTACAACTTTGAACAACTTTTATTGTTTTAAAATTCTTCCAACCAGATCTGAATGACTTTTAAAATCTTTTGCAATCAAATTTGAATGGTGCACCATCATGCACCAGAGTGTCAAGTAAAAAGATTGGATTTCTGTCATCAGGAGCATGGTCACATGATGATTCAACACCTAAGTAAGTGACTGCCCATATCTTTTGAATAATTGAACCTTCCTGCCAGTGCATGAATGAGGTTTGTTACATCATGTCACCCAGTAACCAGAACTTAGGCCACAGCCCTTTTCTCTCTGCCTTTTTGTAAGATGAGGGAGTTCATACCAGTTTTGATAACCATGTCCTACTTTCAAAGCCATCAGGTCAAAAGTAAGATGTGTATATTCTCAGCATGTTCCAACCCACTAAGACCTGACTTTGTATAGTGTGTGTATATTTTATACTTGCAAAAGTTCATGCACACTGTCAATAAAAAGAAAAGAAAAAGAAAAATACACACACAAAACAATGAACTGGGTGAATATATTTTAAGGTGATATCTTTTAAAAAAATGACAGATCTGGGCCTGGCAACAACAACAACAGGCTGTTGTAATGGGGTCTGTGTTGCATAACCTCCATTGAGCTTGAAGCATTCACAGATGTTTCAGTGACCATGACCTACTTTAAGGTGATAGGAGAATGAAAAATGTACGAAAATTGTTCTCAAGACAACAATGTGGGAAGTAATATCGCATAGCTGCAATAATAACTGTGCAAATTCTGTGTTGTTTGGTACTAGTACTCGCCTGGTATTAGAAATGATGTAGAGGAGCATACTAATCATCTATATATATATTATATGTGTTGTTTATTATTGGGGAACAATCATTTGAATTATTGACAGCACAGAGTTATTTTTTATGGACTTTCTTTCTCCCAATCCTCATTGTGGTTGACAGGACATAAACCTCCAAGAATCTGTTTGTCTCTGTCAGTCAGTCTGCCTGTCTGTCTGTTTCCATCTCTCTCTCTTGAGCCGATTTGGCCTAGGGGTAAGGTGTTAGGCTGGTAAGTAGAAGGGCCTCGGCTCGATTCCACTTCAGCTCTCCTTTTTTTTCTTTTTCTCAGAAAGGTTGTGATTTGTGGACACTGCCTCAGTTGGGACTTTGTCTCTCACAATTAATAAAACATTAAAATGACTCTCATCACTGCCCATCTTAATGAAGGAGTCATTCTGGTGGTGACAGTGTGATGATAGGTATATATATAATCTCCCTTTTCCCCCATCCCCAGACCCCCTTCCCCCCTTCCTTAATAAGCCTTGTGGTTTCTGTTATTCGTTAAACATATATATATATATATATAAAGTCCCTTGTATGTGTTTCATTGCTGTGAATGGTTCTGGTCCAGCTTACCTTTCTGAACTGCTACATGTCTACACTCCGTCTCATACACTACGCTCTTCTTCTGACACCCACATGCTGAAAATCCAGCAATACAAACGTAAGAGTCATGGCTTTCGTGCTTTCTCTTGCTTTGGACCCCACATTTAGAATTCACTCCCACAAGACCTTAGATGCTGCTCAACCCCGTCATCTTTTAAAGCCAAACTGAAAACCTTCCTCTTCTCACAGTATATCCACCCTAACTAATATCGGTACCCAGTTTCTGCTACAGTCATTGTGTGCATGTGTGTGTGTGCGCGCACGTGCCTGTACGTGTGTGTGTGTTTCCATATAATACCGTATGTAAATTGTTTTGGTAGGTGCTCTACATGTGTACAGAATATTGTCTTTAGGTTAATATGTATCATGTGAGCGCTCAGGGCGTTGATGAGGCATGATAAATGTACATTATTATTATTATTATTATTATAAGCACCAGTGTTTATTCTGTCTCTCTGTCAGCCTTTATGACATTGCATGGCAACACCTACTGATGCGGACGTGGAGGCAGCCATGCCTCCCAGTCACGGAAGGCACTTCGGCCACTGTGACTGACGAATAACGGAATAACTTAATACACACGAGATCGTGAGCTGCACTTGTTTTACCCGCACCTGGGTCAAATGCCCACAAGGGAAAAGACTGTGCAGTCTTCAGTTTGCAATGGTTTTAATCGTAGGTTCGCCGCTAAGTGTCACGTCAAGTTGTAAAAAAAATACCGACAGACGCCGTCTCACATCAGCTTTTTACTCTCGGAACGCTGGATAGTGTAATATAGCCACTAGCCTACATAAAACTGATGAATCTACCCCCCCCCCCCCCCCCAACCGCTCCTGCGGCGACGGTGGGGTACTTCTAGCTCAGTGAGTACCTTGGACACTGAACTGACTTGACGGCCACAACCCTTTGGCTGACTCCTACCAAGAGCTGTCACTACACTAGAGCTTTGAGTCAAGCATGGCGTCGGTGCACGTTTTACCCGTAGGCCTAATCTGCCCCCCCCCCCCCCCCCCCCCCCCCCTTCCCCTTCTAATTTTGACTTACGTCCGGCCTCGCTGATTCAGCTTCTTTTGTTTGTTTGTTTCGGTTTTCACAGTCGTTGCCGTTCAAATCAGTGGAGAGACATGACTGACGTGTGACATCTCAGTAGTGGATCAGACTTTCAGGGCATGGCTTGTCGGTCAGTTTCACCCTAATAATGTGATATGTCATATATGTCACCGTCGCGGTTGACTTGTCGTTCAGTCGGTTTGGCGGCTGAATCGTGCCATCGGCAAGAATTGACCCGCTTCAGCTTCAGTCATACACTGTCCGTCCGCCCCGTCAGTCTCAGTCTCTACCCCCGCCCCCACTGACCAGCCGCCTCCCCCGGACACACACACACACACACATCGGCGACACACCACACACACACACACCACACAACATGACACCATACACACACACACACATAGACAGCACACACACACCATACACACGCACACACAGACCACACACACAGACCACACACACACACACACACACACACACACCGTACAGGTAGCAAGAAGGGCTCGAGACGCAAGCACTGCTTGTAATGTCTTTATTTAAGACTACAGGTAGACTTTTTGTACGCCTGTCCGCGTACATGGTAGCCGCGGAGCCAGTGTAGGCCCAGCCATGCCGGATACTGTATTGCATGACACACAGTAGCGGGTTACGTTATAGCACTGTACATTTTATTCGTTGTATGAGTAAATATATACATAAAATATATACTGGTTCGGCCAGCTGGTTGGCATATGAAGTGTTTGACAATGGTGCTTGAAAGTGCTTCGCTACACGGAGAATGACGTAATGCACTTTACGTAAAGGGACTGAACTACCCGGGGATTTCTCAATCCGCCAGCCCGCCATGCTCTCCGGCCGCTTTTGCGTGACAATCGTACATTTTTAGTCTCAGAGCTAGGACAGGTAGTCGCATAGTCCCAACGGTAGAACTTGGTGTTTAGCAGTATTCGGCATAAAATGTGTATTGCTGCTCGATGTGCACGCCGTCTGTGTAGCACTTTCTGTTTACGCCGTAGACTCTATTCACTGGTGTGTAATACAAATCATCGAGCAAGAAAGATGGAGAGCGTGGTAATAGTTGGCGTGTGCTGACTGACACCCAGCAGTGGTTGTCGTTCCTGACAGTGTTCTGGCCTGGGCAGTATACAGTTTGTCATCACAGGCACTGCACGAAAGCAAAACAATCGAGTTATAACCGACCCGCCGGCAGCCGGCGTGCTTCGCCGCTTCGGTATTTCTCGGTGACTGAATGACGGAAACGGGCGAGAGCTCGTCATGAGATGCACCCATGTTACCTCGCCCTAAGCACAAGGGCCGCAAAGACTGTGTGCAATCTCTGGCAAAGTCGGTTTGTTATCATACATATGCCCATTATGAGTGTTGTGCCACTGTTGGCCATGAACCCATTATGTTTACCTCGCACTCCTCCCGGCTCTCTCTCTCTCTCTCTTGTAAAAAGACCTCGAGTCTTCTCCACTACCCTCGTAAAATAAAGTTTATTCATTCTCTCTCTCTCTCTCTCTCTCTCTCTCTCTCTCTCTCTCTTCTCTCTCTCTCTCTCTCTCTCTATCTCGGCCAAGCTGCATGGCACCACTAGTCTCTGAAAGCAATCGGTGTTGGTGGCCGGAATTCTTTATGAATGATTTAGTGCCAGTTCAACTATACATACATGTACCTGGCCGTATGTATAGTGACTCGGACTCTCAGATGGCAATGGCGGTGATCTTCAGTCACGCAGCCTTTCGACAGTGTGACAGTCACGTCTGTCTGTCTGTCTGTCTGTCTGTCTGTCTGTCTGTCTGTCTCTCTCTCTCTCTCTCTCTCTCTCTCTCTCTCTCTCTCTCTCTCTCTCTCTCTCTCTCTCTCCACACACACACACACACACTCTCTCTCTCTCTCTCTCACTAGTGTCTGTCTGTCTCTGTCTCTCTCTCTCTCTGTATGCAGTCCAGGGTGTCTCCGAGTCTGTCTCTAGTGATCTTAGTTGGCGAGGTGCTTGTACAAGTTACAGCTGTATACTGATAGCATTGTGCGTTCAGCCTGTTTGGCCGGTAGAACTCATGACAACCCCCTCCCCCTCCCGTCCCTCGCGACCAAGGCCATGCCATGTACATTTGCGCACGCTCTTTCCGTCACAGTCTCTGGCGGTCCAAATCGGCCTCTGTCTCAGTGTCTGTCTGTCTGTCTGTCTGTGTCTCTCTCTGTCTCTTTCTGTCTGTCTCTAGTCTCTCTCTGTCTCTGTCTCTGTCTCTCTCTCTGCTGCAGTAGAATGCGGCTCATCAGTGCAGCCCCCTCGACCAATAAAACGTACGTCAGTTGTAACTAGTTCAGTGTATAGTTGTAATATCATAATAGTTGTACCGCGTGTGTCTATGCGAAACTAATGCATTTCCAAGCCGTCTGTCACGGCGATCCTCACACACGCACGCAAGCGCGCGCGCGCACACACACACATACACTCTCTCTCTCTCTCTCTCTCTCTCTCTCTCTCTCTCTCTCTCTCTCTCTCTCTCACACACACACACACACACACACACACACACACACACACACACACACACACGCACACACACACACATTCACTGCACATGTACGCACGTGTCATACACACTCAGTGGCTTGTCACACACGCACACACACACTGACACACGCACACACGACACACCGCAGAGAGGCGCGCACTTGCATTGCCGTTGCACAAACACGCACACTCCCCCCCCCCCCCCCCCCCCCCTCCTCCCCCAAGCCTTCCTCCCGTCTGTCTTGGCTGACAACAGCCACCGTACGCGGTATCTGCTCCCCAACAATAAGTCTGCTCCCCACAAGCTCTTTGCCTGGTCCAGTATTTCGGTTGTCTACCCGACACACAATTAATATTCATTGCCACTGGTTGTGGTGATGAAACCGCTTATTGTACTGTTGAAGCGAGCGTGCTGACTGTGACACTGATATGTACAGTACACAGAGCTGCGTGTTCAATCGACCCACGTACACTGTGTAGACGCTGTGTTGTGGCCTACATAAAACACGCTGAAGGCCGAGCGTGGCTAAAAATAGAACGGCTCGACAGTTGCGAGGCTACCGTACTTCCGCTAACAAAGCAGCCTGTCCCAGCCCTAAGCCCGAACACCGCTGCGTTCGCTGTGTCTGAACCGACATCTGCGAATGAGTGAGCCTACCTTCACCATAATGATGACAAAAGGGATGCCAGTTTTAGTAAGTAAACATGGTGCTTAACGTCCACAGAAACCGCAAGGCTTATTAGGGACGGGGAGAAGGGGGCATGGAGGTGGTGGAAGAGAGATTATATACCTATCGCTACACTGAAAGGAGAGCCGAAGCGGTATCGAACCGAGGTCCTTCCGCTTACCAGCCTAACGCCTTACCGCTAGGCCAAACCGGCTCACGCCAGTTTTAGTTGATGATGATGAAGTGATGCTTAATGTCCTCAGATGTCAGTTGCCGACATATTAGGGACAAGTTGTGACCAATGCCGAAGCATGGTTCAATAATTCCGCTTTACGTCCACGGAAACCGGCAGAAGGCTCGTTAGGACGGACAGCTCAGGACGGCCACCTCGATTCTCACACAGCTCCTGAACTATGACACGCCAGTTTTAGTGCTTGAATCGTCCTCATATACCGCGTGTGAGGGTGCGAGGAATACAACACATGATGCACGCAATGCGTGCCCGAAATCGGCAACGATATATATATATATAAATATATGCGTGTGAGGGAGTGCGAGGAATACAACACATGATGCGTGCCCGAAATCGGCAACGATATATAAATATATGCGTGTGAGGGTGTGCGAGGAATACCGTGCACACGATGCACGCAATGCGTGCCCGAACTGAATCAGCAACTCCGCCGGACAGTCAACACCGTGATCGGTCTTATGAAGAAGACTGGTGCCTTCAGTGCAAAGTCGGGTAGGTTTGTCATTGATTAATATATCTATTGCTTTGGAACAAAGTGCAGCCGGCGCTTATCATTCCTTGCATCATTTAAGAAACGTGACGCTGCCCCCCCCCCCCCCCCCCCCTCCACCTTTTCTCCTCCTTCCTTCCCTCCCCGGCCGCAAAATGTTCTCAGTATCGAACCACGTCATTCTGTTCATCGATGACGGAACTGAAGCAGACATTACTGGTTCGGAGTGTCGAAAGGTGTATATCGTCTGTCCAAAAGTGTGTTTCTATGCCTTTGCCTGTTGCTGGGGCCGCTCGGAACTGATGCTCTCAGTGCAGGCGTAATTTCAGCTGAGCCATCAGTGACTCGATTTGCAGTCAGAAAATCGGTATGGCGCCGTGTGTGTGTGTGTGTGTGTGTGTGTGTGTGTGTGTGTGTGTGTGTGTGTGTGTGTGTGTGTGCGCGCGCGCGCGCGCTTTGAACTTGACAGAACATCATTGTACGTTCCTTTGCACGAACTACGGTATAAAACAGGTGAGCAGTTTACGTACGTCTGTGAGTGTGCTGCGACCGATTTTTGGGTTGGCAACTTGCGGTGTAGGTTGAAATAGTGGACCCCCTTAAACTTTTGTATCGTAATGAGAAATTGTTGTCTGCTGTTTCAGCATCCGGCTTTCCTCCTTCGCTGAACGGGAAATCAAGCTATACTCACACTGTGATAGTCACAGTGTCACTTTTTGTTCATTGGTTGTGGTTCAGCGTGGCGACCGGTGCGTGGTCACGTCACGTCACAGTACGTCAGACGGGCCATGGCGCTGAGTAGGCCTACTGCCGGAACATAACCGTTCGGTGCCCGGTACGGACTGCCGTTTGAACCAGCGGCGTCCGGCTTGAGGATGAAATTAACTCGTGCCAGAGAAGACTACATCTGTTGTTGGAGGGGGTCGCGGTGTGCCACCTGTGTGCATGTTTGTGTGTGTGTGCTGCTTCCTTTGTTCAGTTTTAATTTTTTTTTTTTAATGGTTTGTAAAAGTCCCGCAGCACCGGTAGGTAGGGTAGAGCGTCTCATTTCGAGGGGGAGGATGGGTAGGAAGGAAGGAAATGGCGGGGAGAGGGTGATCCACACATGTTTACCACACCTTAGGAAGCCAACAGTGGGGGGCCTAACTTACAGTACGTGCTGTGGGCCGCTCACCACTGCATCAGGCTACAGCATTTTCAAACTGTCACTGCATCATGTCACGTTCTTTTTCACTCACTTTGTCTGTCCGTCTGTCTCTCAGTCTTTACTGAATAATTACTACGAGTTGCACTTGTGTTTGTCGTGCTTATGTCATATTATCCTCTCCTTTCTAGTGAGAGACATCGTGATCAAGTCGGCGAAACTTGTTTTGTCCATGATAGCTATTGATGCGGACAGTTGACTAGCTGCAATTTGCAAAGTAGTGAATAGATGATGCGGACAGTTCAGTGATACGTCCACTGAGTTGGTAAAGAGTGTTGCGGCGTATGAGATGATGCGGACAGTTGGCTAGCCGCAGCAATTGATGAAACTGATTGGTGCGGACCGTGCAGTTGATACGTCCTGTTGGAAGTACTGCGTACACATGATATAGCGGACAGTTGATATTTGCAGTTTGTAAATATGGCGTATAGATGATATGGCGGACAGCTGATATTTGCAGTTTGTAAATATGGCGTATCATGATGTCGGACAGTCGGATCAGTATTTGCAGTTTGTATGTATGGCGTATAAGATGATATGGCGGACAGCGGTTGATATTTGCAGTTTGTAAATATACTTTTTGATACTGGCAGATTGTACTGAACATGGCGTATAGATGATATGGCGGACAGTTGATACTTGCAGTTTCAGTGTGAATATATGGCGTATAGATGATATGGCGAACAGTTGATACTTGCAGTTTCAGTGTGAATATGGCATATAGATGATATGGCGGATAGTTGATACTTGCAGTTTCAGTGTAAATATGGCGTATAGATGATATGGCGGACACTGAGTTGATACTTGCAATTTCAGTGTAAATATGGCGTATAAATGAAATGGCAGACAGTTGATACTTGCAGTTTCAATGTAAATATGGCGTATAGATGAAATGGCAGACAGTTCGGGTACTTGCAGTTTCAGTGTGAATATGGCGTATAGATGAAATGGCAGACAGTTGATACTTGCAGTCTCAGTGTAGTGACGTATAGATGAAATGGCAGACAGTTGATACTTGCAGTTTCAGTGTAAATATGGCGTATAGATGTTATGGCGGACAGTTGACATTTGCACTAAGTCTCAATGTGAATATGGCGTATATATGATGTGGTGGACAGTTGATACTTGCAGTTTCAGTGTAAATATGACGTATAGATGATATGGCGGACAGTTGACATTTGCACTATGTCTCAATGTGAATATGGCGTATAGATGATATGGCGGACAGTTGATACTTGTAGTTTCAGTGTAAATATGGCGCCCATAGATGATATGGCGGACAGTTGATATTTGCACTAAGTCTCAGTGTGAATATGGCGTATAGATGATATGGCGGACACTATGAGTTGACATTTGCAGTTTCAAGAGTCAGTGTAAATATGGCGTATAGATGATATGGCGGACAGCTGATACTTGCAGTTTGTCAGTAAATATGGCATATAGTTGATACGCCACAGGCAATTAATATTTGCAGTTTGTAAATATTGTGTGCGACGTGACCGTGCGTATTGCCACCACGGCCGACTCAGTGAAAACGCGCCTCAGTGTAACGCACTTATGACAACTTAGACTTATAGTAATTTTTCGCCGCTTCAGCGGTTTTGATGCAGTGAGTGGGCCACTGCCGGAGCGGCCGGACACAGCGAACTCGGCGACTGAGTTGCCGCAGCCGGGACTGCACGATGGCCTAAAGTCACGAGACAGAAGTTGATACGGCGTCCTGTCAGTCAGTTGTTGAGTCGGTGTCAGCTGCAATGCCGACTCGAGCGACAATACAATCATCACCAAACCATAGGCGGCGGTGTGGCACAAGGCGGGACGCCGGTTCAGTAATGCGGCCGTCCCGCGATGATTCTCTTTTCATGGCGGGGTACGCCGTTGTTGCGGTTGCCGTTGTAAGTAAGTAAACATGGTGTTTAAAGTCCACAGAAACCGCAAGGCTTATTAGGAAGGCCGGGGGGAAGGGGGTGTGGAGGTGGAGGAGGAGGGAGATTATATACCTATCGCTACACTGTCACCACCAAAATGATTCCTGCATTAAGATGGGCAGCGATGAGAGCCATTTAAATCAGTGTTTCAGTAGAAAGTGATGGACAAAGTCACAAGACAGTGTCCACAAACCACAACCTTTGAAGTGAAAGGAGAGCCGAAGCGGTATCGAACCGAGGTCCTTCCGCTTACCAGCCTAACGCCTTTCTGCGGCCGCTAGGCCAAACCGGCTCTCAAATTGCCGTTGTTGTTGTTGATCGCTTTTAGATAGCCGCGCTATTCTCCGATCTTGAGCAGACGCACTGCGCTCGCATGTGACTCGATTGTACTTCTTCTCCAGGTGATGCTTAATGTCCTTGGATGTCGGTTGACATATTTGGGACAAGCTGAGACCAATGCCGCGTGAGCATCACAGAGAGGTTCAATATAGCTTTACGTCCACGGAAACCAGAAGGCTCGTCAGGACGGACAGCCCAGCACGGCCTCCTCGACTCTCACACAGCTCCTGAACTATACTCTCGATTCTACTGTGACACGAGTGAATAGCTTTTTATAGCGCATTTTTGAATATCCTCGGAAGTTGTGTACGGCTTACAGCGCTGGCATGGCTGGTGCCACATGGAACTGCTGCCGTCTCGGCGCGTTCTGTATACACCACTGTACAACCATGCACCATGTCACTTCTGTCATGCAAAGCCACACACGTAAGGTGTGTGCGTTTTTAGCTGTAACCTTCCACCCGCTGCACTTTTGGCAGAATGACTGACCGGGGTCTTTTACGTGCTGCTGCGGCACGGTAACACGGGGGTGGAACGGATACCGAAATAAGAGCTAGCACAGAAAGTTGACCCTGGAGAAGAAAATTCCGTCCCGCACCGCTCCTGCAGGGATTCAGTCGAACCCGCGACCTTTCTGAACCCGATGAGTCCGGCGCCGGCTCTCATCACGCCACTGACTGACTACGGCCAGCATAATTAGACTGAAGAGCCGGGATTCAGCACACAGTGACGACACCAAACTCCAAGCACTGGTTTACGACATCCTTCCTTCAAGGAAGGTGCCGGAAAGCGACGCTCGGAGTGTGTGACGACACGTCACCGACTCAGTCGTGACCCGAGCTAGCATAAGTTGTATCACTGAAGAGGATTCGCGGGCGGCGCCCGGTGTAAGCTACTAATTAATGCTTTGGGAACCAAGACTTAGTCAGTGGGAGGCAAAGTCGGACGAGAATAAACCATAATAAACCACCATTTACGTAGGCTGTGTCTGAAGACCGGAAAGGTGAGGCGCTAAGCAGATTGCCGCGGGTCCGTCCCTCCGTCTCCGTCTCCGCCGTCAGAGCGCTCATGCTGCATACCGCCGGCTACCGGCCGGTGCAGTTCACCCCTGTGTATGGCGCCCCACTAGCGTCAAAAGACCAAATAAGTTATTATCATTATTAGCAAACTAATCACTAATTATCATATCTGTATGGCGGCCTAGCGTCAAAAGGCAAAAATAGGTTATTATCATTATTAGCAAACTAATCACTGATTATATCTGTATGGCGGCTTACTAGCGTCAAAAAACAAATTGCTAATTATTATTAGTAAGCTAATCACTGATTATATCTGTATCCCGGCTTAATAGCGTCAAAAGACAAAATTGATAATTATTAGTAACCTAATCACTGATCCGTATATCTGTATGGAGGCTTACTAGCGTCAAAATACAAAATTGCTAATTATTATTAGTAAACTAATCACTGATTATATCTGTATAGCGGCTTACTAGCATCAAAAAACAAAATTGCTAAATATTATTAGTGAACTAATCGCCAAATATATTTGTATGGAGGCTTACTAGCGTTAAAAATAAATTTAAAAAATGCTAATTATTATTAGTAAACTAATCACTGATTATATCTCTATGGAAGCTTACTAGCGTCAAAATACAAAATTGTTAAATATTATTAGTAAACTAATCACTGACTATATGTGTATGGTGGCTTACCAGCGTCAAAAGACTAAATCGCTAATTATTATTAGTAAACTAATCACTGATTATATCTGTGTGGCGCCGTATTAGCGTCAGAAGACGTGTGTTATGTACAAATAATTAGCCGTGATAATGTGCACATGATTAATAATTATCCGCACATAATTACTAATTGACTCATACAGTTCAAGTAATGGCTTACTTGCGGCAAAAGCGCAGAATTAGTAATTATCATAACATAATTAATATCTTTGTGCACATGAATACTAATTGTGTGCCCATAATTACTAGTTTAAGCCTTTCGTGCTGCTTCCAACGGCTTACTTGCGTCAGAGGTACATACTTACGATTATGTCCACACAAATAGTAATTTTGTCTTTTGACGCTAGTCAGGCGCCATACTTGTGCCCGGCTCACACGTGTCATGTGTTGCCTTATCAGGATAAGCATGTTCTCTCCCCCCCCCCCCCCCCCCCCCCCCTTCCCCCTCTCTCCCCCTTCCCCCTCCCCTCCCCTTCACTCCACTCCCCTCTCTTCCACTTCCTGAGGTGTCTCTATGCGGTCGACAGGACGTT
>JABMCL010002980.1:435000-440000 GCA_018857735.1 Alviniconcha marisindica | reverse complement strand
GTCTGTCTCTCTCTGTCTGTCTGTCTGTCTGTCTCTATCTCTAGGTGCCAAACCGGGCCTCACTCTCTTCTTCGCGCTACAAAGGGGGTGGCAAGAACGGACTCTCCTTGGCTGCACCATCTCTCTCTCTCTCTCTCTCTCTCTCTCTCTCTTTGTCCCCCCCCCCCTCCCCCGCCCCACTCCCCACCCCTCTCCGACTTCCGCGTCGGTTCCCTAGCCGATCCTCGTCCGAGCTAGCCTAGTAGGCATAGCCTACTTCCTTCATTACCGGCAGTGACGACGAAACAACCACATGCAGCAGAAACACGCTGCAAGTGCTCTCCGTGTCGCTGTGTTTACGTTCTGGCTGCCTTGTGTCATTGGCATAATCACCTCGCTATCTTCGCCAGCCACGTACAGGCGTCTGTTCGGCGTGTCATTTGACGGGAGGTGTAATTCGGTAACGCACGTGCCCCGTGGCCACACTGACTCCTCGGGCGTGAGGTGGAACCTGCCAGACGATGGCATCGATCGAGCGGAACTCACTAACCACTCCAAACAGAGGCCGTTTCACTGCTTTCCATCCGCCGCTGAAGAGATAAGCGGGCCGCGAGATCGACGGGTACTGAGCCTTTTCGCTGCATTTGCCGCTGGGGATCTCCGTGCTGGGATACCGCGGACGCAGAAATTAAGTGCCTGGCCCGGCAGTGCGTCTTCGGAGACGACTGGGCGTTAAACGTGTTTAACCACCTAACCAGTCTTGTCACGACTCACTGGGTGGACAGGTATCCTGTAACCTAACGAACTGACTTTTGTTCTGATCTGACAGTCTTCAATCAATCAATCAGTCAATCAGTCAACCAAATCAATCAATCAATCAGTCAGTCAGTCACCCAGTCAATCAGTCAGAATGGTATTTGTATGGCGCAAATCTATGTTACGTTCTAAGCGCCTCACTTAATGCAATACTATTAATAATAATAATAATAATAATAATAATAATAATAATGATAATACAATATTAACACTAGTGAATACAAAACTAGCAGATAAACATTCTCATACATGCCCTAACAATACGAGCCTAATACTGACAACACACACACACACACACACACACACACACACACACACACACACACACACACACACACACACACAACATGCACACACACACCACGGTGCACACACATGACACGCACGCCCGTGCGACCACACACACACACACACACACCCCACACACACACACACACACACACCATACACAGCACACACCCCACACACACACACACACACACACACACACACACACACCGGACGCAAACACGCACGCACGCACACAGACATAGACACACACCCACACACTGACACACGCGCGCACGCGCCGCTGCCCGGCGGCCGCAGCTGCAGGAAGATAAGCTAATTCTGGCTCGGAAAATAGTGGGATTGTCACTTTATCAGTGACACGGAAGGTGAAAAGAAGGACTTAAGCTTGGATTTGAAGGTGGCTAGGGGTTTCGAATGTCCGATGTCTGAAGGGAGAGAGTTCCCTGACTTGGCAGGAAAGTACGGTCGCCTTTAGCCGCAGTTGCATGGGGGTATCTTCCCGCTAGAGCGAAGGGATCTAGATGGGCGGTATGGATACAAAAGATCAGAGAGACTTGACAGGATGGAGTGTCACGGATCACCGTGCTGGGTATTAAAGACAAGTAACTGCAGCCCGCGGTATCTCTAGTAAAGATAAGTAACTGCTGGGTATTTCTAGTCAAGATAAGTAACTGCTGGATATCTCTAGTAAAGATAAGTAACTGCTGGGTATTTCTAGTCAAGATAAGTAACTGCTGGATAGCTCTAGTAAAGATAAGTAACTGCTGGGTATTTCTAGTCATGATAAGTAACTGCTGGATAGCTCTAGTAAAGATAAGTAACTGCTGGGTATCTCTATTAAAGTTAAGTAACTGCAGGGTATCTCTATTAAAGATAAGTAACTGCTGGGTATCTGTATTAAAGATGAGTAACTGCTGGGTATGTCTAGTAAAGATAAGTAACTGCAGGGTATCTGTATTAAAGATAAGTAACTGCAGGGTATCTCTATTAAAGATAAGTAACTGCTGGGTATCTGTATTAAAGATGAGTAACTGCTTGGTATGTCTATTAAAGATAAGTAACTGCAGGGTATCTGTATTAAAGATAAGTTACTGCAGGGTAACTGTATTAAAGATAAGTAACTGTTTGGTATCTCTAGCAAAGATAAGTAACTGCTTGGTATGTCTATTAAAGATAAGTAACTGTAGGGTATCTCTATTAAAGATGAATAACTGCAGGGTATCTGTCAGATAAACGGTATCTGTCTGATAAGCATGATATCTGTGGGATAAAACATGATATCTGTGGGATAAGCATAGTACCTGTCAGATAAGCTCAGTGTCATATATGAAAGGTATTTGTCAGATAAGCATGGTACCTCTCAGATAAGCAGGGTTAGGCAAACAAGGGTATATAACAGATAAGCAGGATAATTGTCAGGTGAGCAAGGGCGTATATATATATTAGATAAGCAGGATAACTGTCAGGTAAACAAGGGTATATAGATCCGATAAGCAGGATAACTGTCGGGTAAGCACGGGTACATGTCAGATAAGCAGGGTAACTGTCAGGTAAGCAAGGGTACATGTCAGGTAAGCAGGGTAACTGTCAGGTAAGCAAGGGTACATGTCAGTTAAGCAGGATATCTGTCAGGTAAACCAGGGTACATGTCAGATAAGCAGAATAACTGTCAGGTAAGCAAAGGTACATGTCAGATAAGCAGGGTAACTGTCAGGCAAGCAAGGGTACATGTCAGATAAGCAGGGTAACTGTCAGGCAAGCAATGGCCGGTATATGTCAGAAAAGCAGGGTAAGCAAAGGTACATATCACACAAGCAGAATAACTCATGGCACGTGTCAGGTGAGCAAGGGTATTTGCCAGTCAGATAAACAGGGTAAGCAAGGGTATCAGTCAGATAAGCAGGGTAAGCAAGGGTGTTCACAGTGAACTGGACTAATACCGTTAAAGGTCACGTGACTACCACGAACTGCGTTTGGTCCTGACATGACCTTTGCGATGTGAGTGCCGTCAAAGATCACGGAAGAAATAACGATTTATGTTTACTGACGAACTGCATTTTATACTGCTAGAACTGGCCTTCGCGTTGGAGTAGATATATATTGCCATACTCTCAACTCGCACTGACTAACTCTTCGACTTCGCATTACACGAACCGGGCATTACGCGAGCTGACATTGTACGAACTGGGCGTTATGCGAGCTGACATTGTACGAACTGGGCATTATGCGAACTGGTCATTATGCGAGCTGACATCGTACGAACTGGGCATTATGCGAGCTCTCATTATACGAACTGGGCATTATGCGAGCTGACATTGTACAAACTGGGCATTATGCGAGCCCTCATTATACAAACTGGGCATTATGCGAGCTGACATTGTACGAACTGGGCATTATGAGAGCTGACATCAGTTACACGAACTGGGCATTATCCGAGCTGACATTATATGAACTGTGTATTACGCGAACTGAGCATTATGCAAGCTGACATTATACGAACTGGTCATTATGCGAGGCCGTTACATTGTACGAACTGGGCATTATGCGAGCTGGCATTCTACGAACTGGGCATTATGCGAGGTGACATTGTACGAACTGGGCATTATGCGAGGCCGTTACATTGTACGAACTGGGCATTATGCGAGCTGGCATTCTACGAACTGGGCATCATTATGCGAGCTGACATTGTACGAACTGGGCATCATTATGCGAGCTGACATTGTACGAACTGGGCATCATTATGCGAGCTGACATTGTACGAACTGGGCATTATGCGAGGTGACATTGTACGAACTGGGCATTATGCAAGCTGACATCATGTGAAACTGAGAAGAGGCGCACCGTGACGGTGAGCTGGGTACCACTGACTCAAGGCCGTCAACCAAAGGAGTCGTACTGCCGCTACACACGTTTTTTTACTGAGCTACACGATCTTTATTTCAACTAACTGACGACTTGCCTTTGACTCACATCTTGACGACCTTGTCACGGCTGGCTCAGTGGATTTCAGTGACAGGTCAAGAATTAACTGACGACTCAGTGAAAAAGGCAGCGTCAGTTTCGGTCGCCCTGACACGGCCGACTTTCTCGTTACTGAGACTACGAGTCAGTATTGAAAGGCTGATCAGCAATAAACTCCAAATACCGGCTTTGCCTTGCGACTGAGCTGCGAGGATTCGGTGCCGAATCTCCGGTTTCGATCCGAGTCAGTCGAGTGGGGTTCGTGTCAGTCGCCGTCTTGCTTAATCATTGACTGAGGATAGGGCAAACGACTGTGTCGATTTTTTTCCGGCAGCAGTTCTCTGACGAAGAAGGAAGAGGAGGAGGAGGAGAACTTCGGAAAGTAACTTTGGAAGGCAGTGATGAGGGCGAAGAAGATTAATAATGACGAAAATGGGGGAACATGTATAGCAATAACACATCCCACCACTGAGTTGGACAGCTGGTGCTACTCACCCCCCCCCCCCCCCCCCCCCCCTCCCCCCCCCCCCCCCTCCCCCCCCCCCCCCCCCCCCCCCCCCCCTCCCAGTCATGATCCTGCTGTGGACCATTTCTACTCAGGCTCTGCGGCACACTCCGAGCACTGGTTTACGACATCCTTCCTTCAACCACTGCCGTATTGAGTTACGCCATAGGGTCCAGAAAACTGCCAGCTAACGAGCAGTTTTTTTGTTGGTGCTCAAGACAGTACAGTAAGTTTGTTACAAACAACTCAGATTATATCAGACTTTTGTTTTATAAGTTGACTGACCACGTTGCTTACCCCAGCTCAAATAAAACCAAAATCGTTCGAATCGAGACGGAACTCTTTTTTTTTACCCGGGGTGGATGCGCCTCATGTTTACGTGCGTGCTTGGGCGCTAGGTTAAGTAAACATGGTGCTTAACGTCCACAGAAACCAAAAGGCTTATTAG
>JABMCL010002980.1:430000-432500 GCA_018857735.1 Alviniconcha marisindica | reverse complement strand
TCTCTCTCTCTCTCTCTCTCTCTCTCTCTCTCTCTCTGTGCCCCCTCTCTCCCCATCTTCTCTTTCTGTGCATCTTTGTGCTCTCTCTGTCTCTGTCTGTCTGTCTCTCGGCTCTCTCTCTCTGTGCCCCCCTCTCTCTCCGTCTTCTCTTTCTGTGCATCTTTGTGCTCTGTCTGTCTGTCTGTCTGTCTGTCTGTCTGTCTGTCTGTCTGTCTGTCTGTCTCTCTCTCTCTCTCTCTCTCTCTCTCTCTCTCTCTCTCTCTCTCTCTTTCTCTTTCATCTGTACTCTCTCTCTTCTCTCTCCTTTCATGTGGGCACTAGATAGCTTCTCTCTGTCGTCTCCCTTTCTGTCTACAGTCGTGGTCTCTCTGTCTCAGTTGAGTTCCTCTGTCTGTGTGCACAGTCGACAGTCTCAATCTCACTGGATCAAGTCCTCAGGTCTGTCTGTGTGCAGTCGACAGTCTCCATCTCTCCGTCTCAACTTCGTCTGTCTCAGTTCGTGCAGTCGGTGGTCTCAGTGTCTCTGCAGTCTCAAGTTGCTTTGTCAGTCTCATGGTGCAGTCAACAGTCCCAGCCTGTTTTAGGGACAGTTTTGTCTGTGTGTGCAGTCGATAGTCACGTTAACCTATCTTCATTCCCCTGTGTGCAGTCGATAGTTTTAACCTATCTTCATTCCCCTGTGAGCAGTCGATAGTTTTAACCTATCTTCATTCCCCTGTGAGCAGTCGATAGTTTTAACCTACCTTCATTCCCCTGTGAGCAGTCGATAGTTTTCCGGCTTTGTCTAAATGTGCAGTCGATAGTTTTAACCTTTCTTCATTCCCCTGTGAGCAGTCGATAGTTTTATCCGGCTTTGTCTAAATGTGCAGTCGATAGTTTTAACCTTTCTTCATTCCCCTGTGAGCAGTCGATAGTTTTCCGGCTTTGTCTAAATGTGCAGTCGAAAGTTTTAATCTGTCTTCTTTCCCTTGTAAGCAGTCGATTGTCTTCCGGCTTTGTCTTACTGTCCAGTGGAAAGTTTTAATCTCTGTCTTCTTTTCTCTGTCCGCAGTCGATAGTCTTCTGTTTCGCTGTCAACCTTCGATCTGGTGTTTGTGTGTCTGTCTCAGTGTCTTTCATTCTTTGTCTGGCTTTGTCTGCGTGCAGTAGACAGTTTTAATCCCTCAGTCTTCTTTTCCCTGTCCGCAGTAGACAGTCCTCAGTATGTCTCAGTCGCTGTCAGTCTCCTGGCTTTGTCTGTGTGCAATAGACAGACGGTTTCAATCTCTCTCAGTGTCTTCTTTTGTCCGTGTGCAGTCGATAGTCTTCTCTGTCTCGCTGTCAGCCTTCGATCTGGTATTGTCTTCATGTGCATTCCATAGTTTCAATCTCTCCGTCTTCTTTTGTCTGTGTGCAGTCCGTAGTCTTCTGTCTCGCTGTCACTGAGTCTTCGATCTGGTGTTTGTGTCAGTGTCTGTCTGTCTCTCAGTCTTTGTCTCTGTTCGTCTCCCCCTCCCCCCTCTTTCAGTTTCACCCCTCCCCCCCCCCCCCCCCCCCCCCCCCCCCCGCCCAGGCGCAGTCTCATCTGTCTCAGTGTCTGTTGAGTCTCGGTCTCTGTCTCTCTCTCTCTCCTTCCCTCCCCTCTCTCTCCGAGTCACTCGCTCACTCTCTTTCAGTCTCAGCCTCTCTCTCTCTCTCTCTCTCTCCCCCCCCCCCCCCCTCTCTCTCTCGCCCCACTGTTCATGTCAATGTCTCTTTAGGGCTTACTTTATGCCCCCCCCCCCCCCTACCACCACCACCACCTATCTGTGTTCACTCCTGTCAAGTACACAACCTGCAGCTGTGCTCGCCAACACAAACACGGTTTTCACCTTCACATCACACCACCGGCAGCGGCCGTCAAGACACGATCTGGTTTACAAACTGGGGGCACACAACGGTCACGACACAGTCAGGTTCACGTTAAAGGGGCAGTCAGTCACGATACCATTTAAACTGGGGGCACACAACGGTCACGACACAGTCGGGTTCACGTTAAAGGGGCAGTCACGATACCATTCAAACTGGGGGCACACAACGGTCACGACACAGTCAGGTTCACGTTAAAGGGGCAGTCACAATACCATTCAAACTGGGGGCACACAACGGTCACGTTAAAGGGGCAGTCACGACCCGATCAGGTTTACAAACTGGGGCACACAACGGTCACAACACAGTCAGGTTCACGTTAAAGGGGCAGTCACGATACGATGTGGTTTACAAACTGGGGCACACAACGATCACGACACAGTCAGGTTCACGTTAAAGGGGCAGTCACGACCCGATCAGGTTTACAAACCGGGGCACACAACGGTCACTACACAGTCAGGTTCACGTTAAAGGGGCAGTCACGACACGATGTGGTTTACAAACTGGGGCACACAATGCTCACGACACAGTCAGGTTAAAGAGGCAGTCGCGACACAATCTGGTTAAACACACGCAATTTGCTTAAAGGGGCAACATGCTACAGTCTGGTTAA
>JABMCL010002980.1:410000-425000 GCA_018857735.1 Alviniconcha marisindica | reverse complement strand
TCAGTCCCATATATGTACACCAGACTTACAGATGTGTACACTAGTGCAAATCCAAACCATGGACTTGCATATATGTACACCAGTTAAAGACGAAACCATGGACTTACAGATGTGTACACATGTCCAGGGCTAACCCATGGACGTGTGTGTGTGTGTGTGTGTGTGTGTGTGCGTGTGTGTGTGGTGTGTGTGTGTGGCGTGCGTGCGTGCGTGCGTGCGTGCGTGCGCGTGCGTGCGTGCGTGCGTGTGTGTGTGTGTGTGTGTGTGTGTGTGTGTTGTGTGTGTGTGTGTGTGTGTGTGTGTGTGTCTCTCTCTCTCTCTCTCTCTCTCTCTCTCTCTCTCTCTCTCTCTCTCTCTCTCTCTATATACATATATATATATATCTATATCCTTCCAATGCCAGAACGGCTGACACCACCTCTTACTTCTTTTAACTGATCTCCTGTACCCAGTTTATGCACTCCTCAGTCTAGCCTGAGTCAGTCGTATTCAGTTTATGCACTCCTCAGTCTAGCCTGAGTCAGTCGTACTCAGTTTATGCACTCCTCAGTCTAGCCTGAGTCAGTCGTATTCAGTTTATGCACTCCTCAGTCTAGCCTGAGTCAGTCGTATTCAGTTTATGCACTCCTCAGTCTAGCCTGAGTCAGTCGTATTCAGTTTATGCACTCCTCAGTCTAGCCTGAGTCAGTCGTATTCAGTTTATGCACTCCTCAGTCTAGCCTGAGTCAGTCGTACTCAGTTTATGCACTCCTCAGTCTAGCCTGAGTCAGTCGTATTCAGTTTATGCACTCCTCAGTCTAGCCTGAGTCAGTCGTACTCAGTTTATGCACTCCTCAGTCTAGCCTGAGTCAGTCGTACTCAGTTTATGCACTCCTCAGTCTAGCCTGATTTCATTTCGATTCGTTTATACCCCTCGGAACAGCCTTGCGTTCACCCGTAACTCAAACTTTCCCAAACGTTCCCTTTTGAAACAGTTCCAATGTTCGTCTAGGACATTTTTGTTTACGTTTTGCTAACTCTTCGGAGTAAAAAGCGTGTTAGGGACAATCGTAAACAATTTGTCGCGACACGATGCCCTCTCTCGTCCTTTCAAGGAAGATCGTTTAGCGCTTCCTCTAAAGGAGATCGTCTAGCGTTTTAAGGAGATCGTCTAGCCTTTCTCTCAAAGGAGATCATCTAGCGTTCCTTTCAAGGGAGATCGTCTAGCGCTTCCTCTCAAAGGAGATCGTCTAGCGCTTCCTCTCAAGAGAGATCGTCTAGCGCTTTCTCTCAAGGAATGTCATCTAGCGCTTCCTCTCAAGGGAGATCGTCTAGCGCTTCCTCTCAAGGAAGAGCGTCTAGCGCTTCCTCTCAAGGAAGATCGTCTAGCGCTTCCTCTCAGGAGAGATCGTCTAGCGCTTCCTCTCAAGGAATGTCATCTAGCGCTTCCTCTCAAGGGAGATCGTCTAGCGATTCCTCTCAAGGAAGAGCGTCTAGCGCTTCCTCTCAAGGAATGTCGTCTAGCGCTTCCTCTCAAGGGAGCTCGTCTAGCGCTTCCTCTCAAGGGGGGCTCGTCCTTAAAGTCGCTTCCTCTCAAGGAAGGTCGTCTAGCGCTTCCTCTCAAGGGAGATCGTCTAGCGCTTCCTCTCAAGGAAGGTCGTCTAGCGCTTCCTCTCAAGGGAGATCGTCTAGCGCTTCCTCTCAAGGAAGGCGTCTAGCGCTTCCTCTCAAGGGAGAGCGTCTAGCGCTTCCTCTCAAGGCAGGTCGTCTAGCGCTTCCTCTCAAGGGAGATCGTCTAGCGCTTCCTCTCAAGGCAGAGCGTCTAGCGCTTCCTCTCAAGGGAGATCGTCTAGCGCTTCCTCTCAAGGAAGAGCGTCTAGCGCTTCCTCTCAAGGGAGATCGTCTAGCGCTTCCTCTCAAGGAAGAGCGTTTAGCGCTTCCTCTCAAGGGAGATCGTCTAGCGCTTTCTCTCAAGGAAGGTCGTCTAGCGCTTCCACTTTGCACTCAGCCCCTCTCTCTCTCTCCTCCAGTCTAGTCCAAGTCGTAGCCAGTGCAGTGTGACAGTTTGTGTGTAGTGTCAGCAACACCTCAGGGGAGGGCATGCACTGATGCGGAGAGTGGGCAGGCTAGGTCCCTGTCTCTATGGTAGACTTCACTGAGGGGACCCGCTACTTGTATATATTGACCGTTCTTAACTATTCATTGGGTGGAGCGAGTCGTGAGGGAGTCGTGAGCGAAAGAGTACTAATTTCGCCACGAATAAATCATGCGGTACGGCGGTTTGGTTGTTGTGTTATCGATTGAGTAAAGATCACTGTTGCGGCAGCCACAATCGCACGCGCGCATACGCTAACACACTGAGACACGCGCGCGCGCGCGCGCGCACACACACACACACACACACACACACACACACACACACACACACACACACACAAGAGCGCGCACGCACGCCCACGCACGCACGCACGCCCACAGTGACACACTCTACACACACACACACACACACACACACACACACACACACACAAGCACACACACACGCACACACACACACACACACACACACACACACACACACACACACCGACACATCACCCCCCCACACCCACCCACCCACCACCCACCGACACACACACACTGACACACACACAGAGCACACTGCCCCACCGCCTACACCCCCCCCCCCCCCCCCCCTTCCGACCTGCCCTCACCCCGGGCCACCCCTGTAACACTGGCAGTACGCTGTCTTTGTCAACGTCATGGCGACATTCGCTTGCTGACCCAAATACGGAACGACCTTCTGCCTCCAGTGACTGTGACCACAACAGGCATGCACGCTTAAAACGGCATTTCACGAAACATTACTTCCTTTATTCAGGCACACCCGTTTTGTAGCTTTGCTTCACAAGATATCTCAAGCTTTCTTTGCTTTTTTTTTCTTTTGCTTTTTCTTTTTCTTTTATTGCACAGGCGATTGAAGTGTATCATCAGTTCATAATAAGATATATAATTTATGATTATAAAAACAAAACAAAAAGCAAAAACAAACCAACAAATAAAACAAAAAAACCACCAAAAAAAAAAAAAAAAAGAGAGAGAGAGAGAGAGAAAGAGGGGGGGGGGGGGGGGGTCCTGTTTGATTCCCGACTGCTTCACATTCCGCCTTTTTCAGACGGGGTTTTTGTTGTCCCGGGATTCAGACTCTTTCCACATGTCCTGTCTGGATTCCAGACTACTTTCCACAGGTCCTGTTTGGATTCCAGACTTTTTTCACATGTCCTGCCTGGATTCCAGACTCTTTCCACATGTCCTGCCTGGATTCCAGACTCTTTCCACATGTCCTGTCTGGATTCCAGACTACTTTCCACAGGTCCTGTTTGGATTCCAGACTCTTTCCACATGTCCTGCCTGGATTCCAGACTACTTTCCACATGTCCTGTCTGGATTCCAGACTACTTTCCACATGTCCTGTCTGGATTCCAGACTACTTTCCACATGTCCTGTCTGGATTCCAGACGGCTTTTTGTTTGTTGTCCTTCAGATTTCAGACTGCTTCTAATGTTGCCACGGGGATTCCAGACTGCTTTTCTTGTTCTGTGAATTCCCAACAGCCCCCCCCCCCCTTCCCTGTTGTGTTGTGGATTCCAGACTGCTTGTTGTTGTTGTTGTTGTTGTTGTTGTTTTTGTTGTTGTTGTTGTTACGGACCGCGTTTCTTCGAAGCCTAGCCCGGTGGACCCCAGACTGTTTTTGTTTTCTTGCCCTGTGACCATACTGTTTCCCCCCCCCTCCCCCCCCCATCAGTGTTTCCCGCCTTTTGGGGGGGTTTTTTTTCACTTAATTTTTGGGTTTTTCCCGGGATTTTTCCACTTTTTTGTTGTTTGGATTCCCAAACCCATCAGGTTGTCGGTTCATCAGGCTGTCGAGGGGGGGGGGGGGGAGGAAGAGAAATATCATTCTGTCCACGCCGGGCGCAGCTGAACGCGGAAACACGAGGCTATCGCTCTCGGCAAAACGCAAAACGAGCTGGGAAAAATAGATCTGTGACTTCGCCCCGTAAAAGCATTTTTTGAATATATTCTGCCGTTGAGTCAAGAGTGGACAATGGTGAGGACTGAAGCCACAGCCAGTCGTGGCGCAAGCAAACACCGAGCACGGTTTCGCATCGGGAAAAGGGCCCGGGAAAGGGTGCTCGGAGGGGGCACAGTTATTAGTGCGCAACTGGACCCAAACCCTTAGCAGTGGACTCAGTGCAGCAATCTCCGGATGGCCGGTTCTGATTGTATAGTTAAAGTCGATGGGAAGAGGCTGAGAGGCACCCCTGGCGGCCGGGGCCGATGCAGGCTGCCATCGATTTTTGACGAGTTTGAGTTTAACCTGGGGGACCAGTGGCGGTCTCAAGACCCGCCCCCGGAAGAAAAACAGCAAAAAAAATAAAATGGGGGGGGGGGAAAACCCCCTTTTACCCACACAGAAAAACTAGCTGTTTTCTAGCGGCCGGACCGGGGGGGGGTGGGTGGGGTTGGGGGTGGGGGTCAGGGGGTTTTGGAATCCCCTCCCCTTTCCCCCCCTCCCTTTTAGTAAAGCAACAAACGAGGTTTGCTTGAGTAAAGAGTGGTTGCTGTCTCTCTTGTGTCACTGTTGTCACTGTGTGTGTGTGTTGTGTGTGTGTGATGTGTGTGTTGTGTGTGTGTGTGTGTGTGTGTGTGAGTGTGTGTGTGTGTGTGTGTGTGTGTGTGTGTGTGTGGGGGTGGTGTGTGTGTGTGAGTGTGTGTGTTGTGAGTGTGGTGTGGTGTGTGTGTGGGTGGTGTGGGTGTGGTGTGTGTGTGTGTGTGTGTGTGTGTGTGTGTGTGGTGTGTGTGTGTGTGAGTGTGTGTGTGTGTGATTTTTGTGTGTGTGTGTGTGTGGTTTTGTGTGTGTGTGTGTGTGTGAGTGTGTGTGTGTGTGAGTGTGTGTGTGTGTGTGTGTGTGTGCGTGCGTGCGTGCGTGCGGGGCGTGCGTGCGTGCGTGCGACGTGCGTGCGCGCGCGGTGGCGTGCGTGCGTGCGTGCGTGCGTGCGTGCAGCTGCGGCGCGTGCGTGCGTGCGTGCGTGGGGTGCGTGCTGCGGCGTGCGTGGTGTGTGTGTGTGTGTTGTTGTGGTGTTTGGGGTTGTGGATGTGTGTTGTGTGTGTGCGTGCGTGCGTGCGTGTGAGGGGTGTGTGTGTGTGTGTGTGTGTGTGTGTGTGTGTGTGTGTGTGTGTGTGTGTGTGTGTGTGTGTGTGTGTGTGTGTGTGTGTGTGTGTGTGTGTGTGTGTGTTATTTGAGCGAAAATTAATCACAATTCTGGCTCGCTACTAAGTCCCTTTGTTTGTCGGCTCGGCCCCAAACATGCAGTCTGCAATACAGTTTCCGGGGCTGCCTTTGGACCTGTTGTATTAGGCCGGCTGGATGTGGACCTGTTGTATTAGGCCGGCTGGATGTGGACCTGTTGTATTAGGCCGGCTGGATGTGGACCTGTTGTATTAGGCCGGCTGGATGTGGACCTGTTGTATTAGGCCGGCTGGATGTGGACCTGTTGTATTAGGCTAGATGTGGACCTGTTGTATTAGGCCGGCTGGATGTGGACCTGTTGTATTAGGCTAGATGTGGACCTGTTGTATTAGGCTAGATGTGGACCTGTTGTATTAGGCCGGCTGGATGTGGACCTGTTGTATTAGGCCGGCTATATGTGGACCTGTTGTATTAGGCTAGATGTGGACCTGTTGTATTAGGCTAGATGTGGACCTGTTGTATTAGGCTAGATGTGGACCTATTGTATTAGGCTAGATGTGGACCTCTTGTATTAGGGTAGATGTGCACCTGTTGTATTAGGCTAGATGTGGACCTGTTGTATTAGGGTAGATGTGCACCTGTTGTATTAGGCTAGATGTGCACCTGTTGCATTAGGCTAGATGTGGACCTGTTACTACCACGAGTGACGATACCTATATAATACAAAGGGCCGCTGTCATCTCCTTTGTCACGTCAAGAGATCTTATTAAGATCTGAGGACTCGCCATTTCGGTCCCTGCCGACGTATCTGATACATGGAAAGTACTCCCTACGCCAGATTCACTCCGGAGTAAAACTGGCGTACGCTGATTTTACTCCCGCTGCGCCCAAAACACTACCCATTAACAGTATCACACTGGAGAATTACTCCAGCGTATTACATTGGCATATCTCGGACTGAAAAAAATAATATAGAATAATAATAATAAGCAAAACAAACAAACAAACAAACAACTACAACAACAAACACAAAAACACAAACAAACAAAACAAAAAACAAACACACACACACACACACACACACACGCACGCACGCACGCACGCACGCACGCACGCACGCACGCACGCACCACACACACCCCCACACCCCCACCACCCCCACACACACAACACACACACACACACACACACACACACACACACACACAAACAAACAAACAAAACCACCAACAACCCCCCCCCCCCAAAAAAAAAAAAAGAGAGAGAAAAAGAAAGAAAAAAGCACCGTGGCATTTCATCAAAACCCGCATTCCTTTTGAACTTGTGTAAAGACGACTGCTCGACTCAATTACTTCAGCGGTGTTACTGATCCCGTGATACCGCGATAAGGCGCTATCTCTCTCTCTCTATCCGTCTCTGTCTCTGTCTCTCTGTCTGTCCGTCTCTGTCTGTCTGTCTGTCTGTCTGTCTGTCTGTCTGTCTCTCTCTCTCTCTCTCTCTCTAATGAGAGAATAAAATAAAAGAGAGAGAAGAAAAGAGAGAGAGAGAGAGAGAGAGAGAGAAGAGAGAGAGAGAGAGAGAGAAGAGGAGAGAGAGAGAGAACTCGAACTCGAAAACTTTATTTTACAAGGATTGTAGTTTAGGTTCAGTCAAAACCTAACAACTAGTCCTTGCTAAGCTACTGATGAATAGATATCAAATTACAGGCATTATTTATGAATGAGTGAGTGAAACATTATACATGAGAATTTCCACACAAAACATAGCGTGCTCACAGCGCCAGATGAACACATGCATAGTATGAGCATACGATGAGCATATTATGAGCAAATGAAGCAGCAGAGCATCTGGTCAGTTCATATGATTAGTATCGGAAAAGACAACAGAAGCAGTCAATGCTAATCTTATAAAGAACAGTAAGGGAGGAGAGGGGAGAAAAAATAATTTAAAAAAAGGTGGGGGCGGGGGCGGCACTCTCACAAGCAGTCGGAAGGACTGGGCGTAGTTGTACGGGTGTATAAAATAGGGGAGAGAGAGAGAGAGAGAGAGAGAGAGAGAGAGAGAGAGAGAGAGAGAGAGAGAGAGAGAGAGAGAGAGAGAGAGAGAGCGTATAACAACAGTCCAAGCATGTCCTGGTATTATAATAATAATAAAAAAATATATATGTAAAATAATTCTATTCCAAATTTTCGCCCGTGAGGGCTTTGTCATGGCCTGCCCGGTCGGCTGGATTCCTACGACACGCGATTAGTTATAAAATACGTCATATTTTATGCGTCACGCTTTCTTGCACACGACAGGCATTCTAGACGACTAGCGTAACACACGTACATACACACACACACACACACACACATACACACATACACACATACACCCCACACACACACACACACACATATATATATATATATATATATATATATATATAAAATATATATATATATATATATATATAAAATATAATATATATAATATATATATATAATATATATATACACACCACACAACAAAAAGACCTGAATCTCCTACCGTACGGTAACTCTCACCTGGCATGCAGGTAAATACAAGGTACATAAACTCCACTAGTGGTACACCTTTGTTTTAATGTTTCATTAATTGTTAGCTGCTAGGTCACAAGACAGGGTCCATAAACCACAATTTTGAAGAGAAAGGACAGAGCCGAAGCCGACTCGAACCAATATCCGTCCACTTAAAAGTTTTGAAAAGAAAGGACAGAGCCTATAATTATATCATAGGCTGTTAAGCGGACTGGTGTTGGTTTGAGTCGGCGGCTTCAGCTCTGTCCTTTCTCTTCAACAGTTGTGGTTTATGGACCCTGTCTTGTGACCTAGCCGCTAACAATTAATGAAACATTAAAACAAAGGTGTACCACTAGTGGAGTTTATGTACCTCGTATTTGCCCGCATGCCAGGTGAGAGTTACCGTACGCCGGTAGACGACTCAGGTCTTTCACTGAGTGTTGTTGTGGTTGTGTGACGTCTTTGCAGTTCTAATGACGTCTTTCCAGCTCCCTTGGGCGTTGCGTTAAACATTAAAATGATTCGAACCACTTCTCCATTCTTCCGCGTCACATGACCTTGATCACTTCGGTCTGTACTGCCCGTGGCAATACTCCTCTCATCAGAGAGGCCTGTAAAATCTCTGTCTACTGTCTCTGCTCCTATTCACTCCCCCCTCCCCCAACGCCCCCCACCCCCCCACCCTCCCCCCAACCCCCACGCCCCTCCTACCCCCACCCCCACACCCCCGGCCCAACTCCTAAGCTACCTCCCCGCACTCCTGCAATATTACAGTAACACTGACCAGTCTTCAGTCTTCAGCACTGAACTGAGAAGGAAGCACTGAAGCAGTGATCATCATTTCCAGCGCCTCCACTGGCGCTCCGATGGAACCTGGATCGAGCCCAGTGGGTGCTTCTTCTCTGTCAAGGCGTTTTCTCTTCCCAGTTCTGAGGGAATGGATGCTATTCCGGGCGGCGGCCTCAGACAGGCAACTGCTGCTAACACTAACATCCCTGGGAGGCCTGAGAAAAGAGAGCGCTCAATCAATATGGAACAGTGGATACACGCTTGTGGAACGGTGATTACTATTGCCACTATCCCTGTGGAACAGCCAGGTCTAATCAATGATGTTTAAAAGCCGCGGTGTGTGTGTGTGTGTGTGTGTGTGTGTGTGTGTGTGTGTGTGTGTGTGTGTGAGTGAAGAGAGAGAGAGAGAGAGAGAGAGGGTCCCACACTTGTACTAATAACGAGCCATCCTGGTCCGTGTTTTGAGACACAGCCACCACCGCCGAACACAGCAGAACAGCTGGGCGATACAGCGCGGCTAGCAGTTTTGCTGACTGTGCACGACCTTGAAGTTGACACACAGTCACTGTACGTCACGGCCTAGCAACAGCTGTCCTGGCGTCCATACTTTATATTCACCCAATAAACTCCCACTCCCATGAACCAGCAAGTCTCGCCGTTTGCCTGGTTTCACCTCAAATCTATTGTACAACAGCGTGTGGTGTTCATAAGTATTCACCTCATAAACCCCCTGTCCCACGACCCAGCAAGTATCACGCCGCTTGCGTGGTTTCACCTGACGTATGGTGTTAGAGCCTTGGAAGTAAGTAAGCAAGTAGGTCTACTGAACTTGCTGTTTAAAGGGGAGCCGAACCGATGAAGCATTACGGGCACTATCGATGGAAGCGTAATATGCACATGTATAATTATATCAAATAAACAAACAGGTGGAATATGTACACGTATATATCAAATAAACAAACAGTCTCTTCTAGAGCTCTGTTTAAAAAATAAAAAAAAACCAAGAAAATGTTAATGATAAAATCAACACACAAGGGAGTTAATTAGCGCTCGAAATACGTCACACAAGTACGACAGCAAAGACCTGAGTCGCCAACGGTAACAGTCTCACCTGGCATGCGAGTTTATGTACCTTGTATTTACAGAGGATGTACCTCTGGTGGAGTTTATGTACATCCTATTAACACGCATGCCAGGTGTGAATTACCGCAGGTCGCCTACGATAACTCTCAGGTCTTTGTTGTTGTACTTGCGTGACTGACGTTTTTCGAGAGCTGATTAACTCCCGCAAGTTGTGTGTTGTTTCTCCAACAATGAGGAAGGTGCCGGAAAGCGACGCTCGGAGTGTGACTAGAGGCCTCGCGTTCCGGCGTGTGACTAGAGGCCTCGCGTTCCGGCGTGTGACTAGAGGCCTCGCGTTCCGGCGTGTGACTAGAGGCCTCGCGTTCCGGCGTGTGACTAGAGGCCTCGCGTTCCGGCGTGTGACTAGAGGCCTCGCGTTCCGGCGTGTGACTAGAGGCCTCGCGTTCCGGCGTGTGACTAGAGGCCTCGCGTTCCGGCGTGTGACTAGAGGCCTCGCGTTCCGGCGTGTGACTAGAAGCCTCGCGTTCCGGCGTGTGACTAGAAGCCTCGCGTTCCGGCGTGTGACTAGAGGCCTCGCGTTCCGGCGTGTGACTAGAGGCCTCGCGTTCCGGCACTTCCCTCCTTCTTGGAGGAGGGGTGTGTAAACCAGGGCTTGGAGTTGGCCTCAGGGGTACACTGCCGCGCTGGACTCGTGATCGAAAGGTCGCGGGTTCGATCCCCGGCAGATGTGGCGGGAGAATTTTCTTCTTCAGGGTCAACTTTCTGTGAAACCTCCAGGCACAGGTTTACGGCATCCTTCCTCCTACCACTGCCATAGCTGATTACGCAGTTGGTCTCGAAAACTTGTCAGCTACGGTAACGGACAGTTTTCCGCTGGTACTCACATGGCAGTAAGTTTATAACAGCTCGTTCTCAACTTGGTGCTTCACGTCCACAGAAACCATAAGGCTTATTAGGGACGGGGAGAAGGGGGGTAAAGGGGTATGGAGGTGGGGGGAGAGGGAGATTATATACCTATCGCTATACTGTCACCACCAGAATGACTTCTGCATTAAGGTGGGCAGTGGTGAGAGCTATGTTAATGTTTCATTAACTTGTGAGGGACAAAGTCACAAGACAGTGTCCACAGACCACAACTTTTGAAGAGGAAGGAGAGCAGAAGCGCATTCGAACCGAGGTCCTTCTGCTTACCAGCCTAACGCCTTACCGCTAGGCCAAACCGGCTCACAGTGAGCTTGTTCTGATGATGAAGTAGAGCTTCATGTCCTAGGATGTCGGTTGACATATTAGGGACAAACTGTGACCAATGGCGAAGTATGGTTCAGTGTTGCTTTACGTCCACAGAAACCGTAAGGCTCATTAGGACGGAAAGCCCAGGACGGCCACCTCGACTTTCACACAGCTCCTGAACTATGAGCTCGTTCTGGTAGGTAGGTAGGTAGGTAGGTAGTGTTGCTTAATGTCCTCAGATGTCAGTTGACATATTAGGGACAAATTGTGGCCAGTGCCTAAGCACGGCTTAGTGTTAGGACGGAAAGCCCAGGACGGCCACCTCGACTCTCACACAGCTCCTGAACTCTGAGCTCGTTCTGGTAGGTAGGTAGGTAGGTAGGTAGTGTTGCTTAATGTCCTCAGATGTCAGTTGACATATTAGGCACAAGCTGAGACCAATGCCGAAGCATGGTTCAATATTGCTTTACGTCCACGGAAACCAGAAGGCTCCTTAGGACGGATAGCCCAGGACGGCCACCTCGACTCTCACACAGCTCCTGAACTCTGATGAGCTCGTTCTACGTCAGGCGTTTCTTTTATAACCGCCCGCGTTTCTTACGCCAGCATTACAGGGTTCCAGGTGAGATCAAGAGCAGGGAGGTGGAGCTGGGCTGCGAAAGTTGGACTTCTTTCGCTTCGGGTTGTTCCTCAACAGCAGTGCAACGGACATTGTCTTTGTGACTCTGCCCAAGCACGGCAGTTGAAACAGCAATTGCACAGTGCACAAATCGCTGGGCAATGGCGAGGGGACACCGCCTTAACACTTCCATTGTTCTGGCGGCGGTCCACGGTCTCTCCGGTCTTTTTCGGGCGGTCGAGCCTTCACTCTTCCGTCCCTAATAAGCCACCTCGCTTCTGTGGACGTAAAGAAAATGGTCTACGCCAGCATAATTAAACCAAAATCGTTTGAACTGAAACGCCGGAACTCTTTCTTTTTACCCGGGGCGGATACGCCTCATGTTTACATGCGGGATTGGGCGTGACTCTGTGTTGTGTTGCTTCCACAGTCTTTTATCAGTACCGGAACCTTTCGGAGGGCGCTGACCGCGTCAGTGGACAGCTGCGCGGAGGTAAAGAGTGCCCCTTCAATAGCTTAACCAATTCTGGCAGAGCTTGGAGGAACGTGCCGGAAAACGATGCTCGGAGTGTGCTTTCTACGCTGACTCTTATTTCGGCATCCGTTCCGCCCCCGTCAGTGTTGCCGCAGTAGCACGTAAAAGACCCCGGTCATTCTGCCAAAAGTGCAGGTGGCACGTTACAGCTAAACACCCAACAGCTAAACGCGTAACCTTAACGAACGAACTCCTGTCGCCGAAACCTTGCGAAAGCTCTGCGGCAATCAAGATGCCCTTTTCCGGCATCCATTCTCCCAGACTGATTTTATAGATGGGGTGGAAGATGGAATGGGGGAAAGGGAGCAGGAAGGGGGGTGGGGGGAGGGGGGGGGGAGGAACGGGGGGGGAGGGGGGGGGGGGAGACAGGAGAGTGCCGACAGAACGTCGTCGTGGACGCCCTGATCGATTTGCACGATCATTTCTGTTGACTTGCCTTATGTTTTCTACGCCCAGTCAGATGGCAAATATTGAACATGGTCTCATTCCAGCTTGCACGTTCCTCGGCACGAAGAAACGGATCGGAGGTCAGCTCATTTCGTGTGGTTAGTTAGTTAGTTAGTTGGTGCTTTGAGCCCAGTCAACCACAAAGGGTTATCTTAAATGTCAGGGCTAAATTCGCGTGGTTAGTTAGTTAGTTGGTGCTTTGAGCCCAGTCAACCACAAAGGGTTATATCAGGGCTACATTCGGTGGTTAGTTAGTTAGTTGGTGCTTTGAGCCCAGTCAACCACAAAGGGTTATGTCAGGGCTACATTCGCGTGGTTAGTTAGTTAGTTGGTGCTTTGAGCCCAGTCAACCACAAAGGGTTATGTCAGGGCTACATTCGCGTGGTTAGTTAGTTAGTTGGTGCTTTGAGCCCAGTCAACCACAAAGGGTTATGTCAGGGCTACATTCGCGTGGTTAGTTAGTTAGTTGGTGCTTTGAGCCCAGTCAACCACAAAGGGTTATGTCAGGGCTACATTCGCGTGGTTAGTTAGTTGGTGCTTTGAGCCCAGTCAACCACAAAGGGTTATTCAGGGCTACATGTCGCGTGGTTTCCGACGTTAGTTAGTTGTGCTTTAGCCCAGTCAACCATCAAAGGGTTATGTCAGGGCTACATTCGTGTGGTTAGTTAGTTAGTTGGTGCTTTGAGCCCAGTCAACCACAAAGGGTTATGTCAGGGCTACATTCGTGTGGTTAGTTAGTTAGTTGGTGCTTTGAGCCCAGTCAACCACAAAGGGTTATGTCAGGGCTACATTCGTGTGGTTAGTTAGTTAGTTGGTGCTTTGAGCCCAGTCAACCACAAGGGGTTATGTCAGGGCTACATTCGTGTGGTTAGTTAGTTAGTTGGTGCTTTGAGCCCAGTCAACCACAAAGGGTTATGTCAGGGCCTACAGTCGCGTGGGATATTCCGCACGCTTCATTGTTTCCAACAGTTTTAACTCAATCCCTACCCCACTCTCCATTCCAACCTACCCCCCCACCCCACCCCCACCCCCCGCCCCTCTCTCCCCTCCCCCCTCCTCCCAAACCACAAGAACCCGAAGCCCACAGAAACAAAACAAACAAACAAATATTATCTCCCCTCCTTCTCGCGGAATCCGTTCAACGCCTGTCGAGAATAAACGACGCCCACATAATGCATCAAGTAGATGAACCATTCCAGTACGTTTATGCTGTGTAAACACATATGAACGCCCTTCGCTGCAATTCATTGGTTATTCGATGTTTAACGCCGGCCAGTCAGCCGTGAAGGTGGCATCAGGGCGAAACTAACACGTCATCAGAGGCACAAGTGAAAAAGGCTGATTCACTGTTGATGACATTCATTCACTGGTCAGGAAGAAGATCGAAAGGGGGGGAGGGGGGGAAGAAGAAGAAGAAGGAGGAGGAGGAGGAGGAGAAGAAGAAGGAGGAGGAGGAGGAGGAGAAGAAGAAGAAGAAGAAGAAGAAGAAGAGAAGAGAAAAAGAAGAAGAACAAGAAGAAAGAGAAGAGAGAAGAAGAAGAAGAAGAAGAAGAAGAAGAAGAAGAAGAGAAGAAGAAGAAGAAGAAGAAGAGAAGAAGAAGAAGAAGAAGAAGAAGAAGAAGAGAGAAGAAGAAGAAGAAGAAGAAGAAGAAGAAGAAGAAGAAGAAGAAGAAGAAGAAGAAGAAGAAGAGGAGGAGAAGAAGAAGAAGAGAAGAAGAAGAAGAAGAAGAAGAAGAAGAATTATCCCAAGCACTGGACACGAAAACAACATAGCTCTCAACCAAAAGCAGGTAAGTGTCCGAGTTCTACATTTCATTTTTCGCCGTTTAACTGTTGTTCATCAAGTGTCGTTTTGTAGCTTGATAAAGGGGTTACCCCCAAAATTCACATGTTGTGTTTTGTCCTAGTAAATAACGTTCTTTTGAACCTTTTATGTGTTTGGAAAAAAAGGAAGAAAAAGAAGTTGACTAAAGCGGCTAGGCAGGAGTTAGTAGCAGATAGTATGTGAGAGATTCTGTGTAATTATTTTTGAGTATTATCGTGTGAGAATAAGTCATAGTTTAGTGTGTATGAATGTATCAGTATATCATATTTGCTCGTGCATGTGTTTTTGCATGCGTGAGATATAGATCAAGAGAAAATAATTATGTGCATGGATACATGTATGTGTGCGTTTGCTTTTGCAGCTGCAAACAAGTGTACATTTAAATATGATTTCATTTTTTTAAAGTCTGTTGTTTTAGTGTAATTTCCTAACCCGGCATATAATAATGTCGTCATCTTGATGATCGTAAAATCAGTGTAATATCAGTTATGTGAAAAGACTTTCAATCAAAAGAAGAAATTAGAAAAGCAGAATCCCATCGGGTCGGCGCAGCGTACTAGGCTATATTCTGACCCATTCTGATAGCTCCGAGTTTTCACTGAGCAGAAAGGACCTTAATTTCTGAGTCCGCGGTAGTCCACTGATAGCCAGGGTCTGAACGTAAGATGGTTACTTATTTTGTGCTTTTGACGCAAGTAA